>BQNB010111831.1:0-22269 GCA_026074375.1 Tanacetum coccineum | reverse complement strand
CAAGCCGAAGCCAAATTCCTTAGCCAATTTCCTTTTGTAACATCCACAAGGACCAATCTTGCAATTTCCAAAAGTTATTTATAACTAGAAAAAGAGGAAAGAAAGAGAAGGACCAAAATTGCAAACTCACCAAAGTTCAACAGTTTTAACTGTCCAAAAATAGGCGGGAAGCACATTTACTATTCATCGTCTTCCCTATTTTCACCCCATGGTAAAACAAGGGGGCAAATCAAAATTAAAGGGTGCTTAAGTCAATTCAAGAGGTCTACATCACAAATGAAGGGACAAATCAGTCTTTATCAAAGGATTCATTAACCTTCTCTCAAGAAGAGCCACGTCAACAATGAAAGAAGCACAAATTTATGTGGGTTTTTGTGCTAAAACACTCACAAAACTAGCACAAACGTCACATCAAGGGAATGACACGCTGGCAATCCTCAGGTGTCCACAAATCAATCCAACGACCACAAAAGGAGCTCAAATGATTGATTAAATGAATGGCAGAGATTGAAGGTTTGGAGAGCAAGGCAAGAAGGCCTAGAAGCTTCAGCTTGGCACTATAAATAGGCCTCATTCTCACACACACAAGGAGTCTTCTTTTTATCTTTCTTTTTAGTAAATTTTAGCTTAATTTCGTAATTGTACTTAAATGCTTTTGTAATCTCCTTTTCTAGTAATGTAATTCAGTTTTCAATTAATGAAATTCAGTGTTTAAGTGATAACAGTATATATATAAACTAGCTATTTATTGTAGTTTATACATTGAGTCTTTAGCCTAAATTTGTAGACTAAAACTGGCCGTATTTACTTAGATATTTGACGGTGTGATTCGTACTTAGATATATATTATCATTCACAGAGGACTACTTACTAAGGTGAGTTCATAGCCCCATGTTTTATAATTATTTAAATGATTTACATCTTTGGGGTAAGAACATGCTTGTTTTACAAATTGGACGCAAGTGTACATTTTATACTATGATTCCGTGTTTGCCTAAGTAGCGATAACCCACTGAGCCCTTTTATCATGAACTGTCAATTACTGGATTGTAAGAACGAATGTTATGAGTAGATCTATTTGGAACTGGCATCCCCGTTCGGGTGACTAGCTATTATCGGGAACGAACGTTATAACATGTCGGATTTGGGATGTTTCGGGTTAGAACATCATTCATGGGCATTATTGGCAAATTTATTGCATTCATACATGTCGAGCTTCAGTGTCATGAGCTTAGGAAAACGTAATCACTTTTTATGATGTTTGCATCTGTTGCTTAATCATACACTTGGAAATCTTGCGGTCCTATAGTTTTGCATACATAAACCTATGAATTCACCAACTTTATGTTGATATTTTAAGCATGTTTTCTCGGGTCAATAAGGCACGGGGTGCTCAAATACATTGGGGGTCACTCTTTGGAAAGAGTCAGTACTAAAGATTTGGGGGTGTTACATTTTGGGAACATTTGTTATAAACCAAAATCTTTACTTATATTGTCGAACAATTTGAAGCCATGAGCTTATGTAATGAACAAGTATTTTGTTAATCCAATGTATCTTTTTAAAATGACACGTTAGTGGTCGTTCTCATATCTTGTTCTATTGATCTATGAAGTAACGCCCTCGGATATTCAACATTCCGCTGCTACCCAGATTTGGGGGTGTTACATTTAAGACCATAATGGGCCATAAAACCCAACAAGTAAATAAATTTGTGGACTTTATGAATGGACTAAAAGGATTGTGTTGTTCTAAGAGAGATTTTGTTGGACTTGTCAGATGTAAAGGAAGTTATTTTGCTACGTTTTGATAAAATGTGTTGAAAATATCGATGTTGTCAGAAAATGGCAGGTTTGTGAAAAAGTGTTTTGGATTAAGGTTTAAGACCTTGGAAAAAGTCGTAAAAATATACGGGTCATGCCGAATTTTTGAAAGAAATTTATACTTAGAGACATTTAAAAAAAGGGGAAATTTTCAAGAAGTTTATTAATAAAAAGTCATTTTACTTGAGAATTTAATGCAAAAAAAATATATTTTCTTAGAATCTTTTTCTTAAACATATTCATAGTCATGGTGTCGATTTTAATTGAAGAAATGAAGGGTAAATCTTAAGGAAGATTAAGTGTCGAGGTAAAAGTTATTAGACATGGACATATTCAAGAAACGAGATATTGTAATTACCCCGTTAGCCCGATAATAAAACAAAAATAATAATAAAATATTATTATTATTTTTTATTTAAATTATTATTATTATATATATATATATATATATATATATATATATATAATATATAATAAATATATATATAAAAAAATATATAAAGGATAATATATAGTATATTATATACTTAATGTATGGATTTCGGAGATGTGGATTATTTATTTCGGTTTGTGAGTTTCTACTCAATTCTTTTCGTCAAATTTCCGCGGAGTATTTTGGTCGATTGTATCGTTCAACGATTTGAGGTGTTTGAGCTGTATTGTATTGATGTCGCACTTTACCCAAGTGTTTTTGAGTTGTTTTCGCGTAATTACCACACAACCATAATAAGAGATAAAGCGTTGATAACGAGATAAAGTCTTGGTAATAAGACTGTGGTTTTTGTAATGAATTAAAGGTTTGAGATAATGAGTTTGGAACGATATAAATGAGGATTTTGCGTGAGTTAAGGCGAACACTTGTACTATAACGCCCCCAAAAATGTGTCGCAACGGAAATATGTCCGAGGGCGTTACTTCAAAATACAACAGCACAAGATACAAGAGAACGACCTCTAAATGTGTCGTTTGAAAAGTAATCTCATTGATTTTTTTGAAATTGATATAACATTTGTCCCATAATTGCATCACAGTGAAAATCTTAAAAGCAATACAACGAGATTTGATCATTTGCATGTAAGTAAAAATCCATGAATGAAAACTTGTCAATTTAGACTCCAATGCACATCAAGTAAGTCAAACATCTAACTCACCTGAGAAAAACATGCTGAAAAGTGTCAACATAAAGTTGGTGAGTTCATAGATTTTTGTATATGTAAATGTTGAAATCAAAAGATTTATAAAGTATGCATGACCATTTCAATCCTTATAATGGTCGCCAAAAATGTAAGTGTAAATGTAGAGCCAAAAGAGTATAGTGTTTATTGCTTCACCACAGTATAATGAAAAGTGTTTAGTAATCAATGATGTTCAACAAAGTAGTGTGGACCACAAGATTTCCTAAATGTATATGACTACTATAACAGATACAGTATCATATAAAATGTATCTACTGTTGCGCTAAGCTCATGACACCGAAGCTAATTTATGTAGCATATAATATGCCAAGTGTATTCTGCCCTACCGGTGTCTGACCAAGACACCCAATGAGATTTGACATGGTATATATCCGTTTATCGGGAGCCCCGTGGGTAGTGAGCGCTACTCACCTGGATATGGATAATTAGTCCCAATAGATATATTTATAACATTCACACTTACTTAACAAGTACAGTCGGTCAAGCAATTGACGATTCATGATAGTTCAGGCAAGAGAGTGGTCTAATCGCTACTTAGGCAACTCATAAACAGGAGATGATAACCGAAAACACTTGTGTCCAATGAAGAAATAACCATTGTATTCATAAACAGCTTTAAATACTTAAATCCATAAGTAGAAAGAGTGTGACATCAATTGAGTAACTAAGTTTGTAAATGAGTATAAATATGAGTATGTAAACAAGTTGTAATGAGCATGTATTCTCCCTCGAGATTTGTAAAGTAATTGTAAAACAAGTAAAAGAGGGGCTATAAACTCACCTCGATGTAGAAGAACGATTGGCACAAATGCAAATATTAAGCATAACACGAACGAAAACCGAAACTGCTCGACCAAGAAGTTGCAGTTCATCTTAACGGCTATGACCCCACTAGTCTAGGATAATGTATTTGGGTTTTCTAATGGATAGCCACATCAACGCGACACGTTGATAAAAGGTTTAGATTTCAAGTTGTAATAGTTTGGTGGTTGGTTAAATAAAATAAATCGAAAAGTAAACACAAAGTATGTAATATATTCCGTATATATTACATATAAAAAAATAAACAAGTATATAATTCATATCATGAATTATATAACAAAGAAAACCAATCAAGTGAATAATCATACCTTGCAAGTATTATATAAGAAATGTGAGAAAAAGAATCGAAACAAAATGATTCGACACGTGTTTGGCCTTTGCAACACAGGTGTGGTCATTTTGAAAAATATTTGAAGGTAAACCTCTTACAAGGTTTCCCTTCACAAGTTTGTTTAAGTTTTTAAAGTTAACATGACCCAACCTTCTATGCCATTTGTTAGATTCATCAATTGTGGCCTTTGCAATCAAACAAGCTAAACCTCCAGAAGGAACAATGTTCTCTAAGTTGAAACTGTATATATTTTTTTGTCTGGGGACTCTAAGTAATACTTGATTTTCATCAGGCAACTTAAAGTCAGAAGACAACACAAGACATTCAGTGTCTGTGAAGAGAACCTTGTTCTTCTTGTCACACATCTGTGACACAGAAAAGAGATTGAAATGTTGTAGTTCTTTCACAAAGCACACATCCTCAAAATCTAACTTTCCTGTTTTTATTTTACCTTTACCAATTATGTAACATTTACTACCTCCAAAAGCAACAAGGCCACTATTATAGTCTTGATATTCAGCAAGGTAGGACTTGTTTCCAGTCATGTGCCTGGAACATCCATTATCAACAATTCCTTTGTTCTTTAAAGCTCTTTGTAGATAATACTGCACATACAATAAGAGAGATTAGATTCTCTTAGGGACCCAAGCCATTTTGGGCTTGGCTTTGCCTAGTGGATCTTTGAAAGTAACACAATTTCTAGAATTTGATCCACCATTGTATTTGGAGACTTTGTTCCAGTAATTCCTTTTAGGTCTCTAATTACAACCTGCTGAGGGCTTAACAGCAGTTTCCCATTTCCCCCCAATAGCACTAACTGATTTTACCTCAACAGTATTAACCTTTTGATTTGAATTTTTTTTGAAGTTGTTGTTCTATTAAATGTCCTTTTAATAGGTGTATAAGTTTTATGAAAAACAGTTTTTGGTCTAAAATTATTCACAATAGGTTTAACAGTATTAACTTTCCTGGCAGCATTAGTTGGTACTGCCTGAATGTTAAAATTATGTCTAGCAGTACTAACATCTTTAGTACTGCTAGCTCTAACATTATTAACATTGTTAGTACTGCTAGCTCTAGCAGTATTAACTTGAATCTTGCCAGTTCTAGTTAGTACTGCAGTAGGAACAAATTGGTTTTGGTGGTTTACTCTATTCACATTGTTCCATACTGGCCTATTTTCCCTTTGACCAGTATCCTTACACTTCCTTTTGTTCACTTCAGCTTGTTTAGCCATTCTTTTCTCATGGAAATCACAATCTCTAATAAGATGGCTAAAACTACCACATACAAAACATGCCTTCTTAGTAAACCCATATCCTAAACCCAGTTTTTTAGACATTAAACCACTACAATCCTTTTTGTCAGGTTTATGACTCTTACTACATGTGTTTTGTTGTTTAACAGTTTGCCTAGGAGTTTTTACATGCTTAATAGTATTAGCAAAACTAGGTGTTTCCTGTTTTTACATGCTTATCATCACTATCTGATTCATACTCCTCAATGATATGAGCATCAGTCCAAACTTTAGGTTGACTTACTACTTTGGGTTCATTGACAACTGATTCAGGCATAGATTCATGTGTTTTTTTACTAGAATTGGATTCACAAGAAGTAAAGTCATTGCTCCTAGCATCAGATTCACTAGATTTAGATTGCTTTGGACCATATGTAAATTGTGAGTCATGTATTTCTTTATCAGGTCCAGAAGGGATGTAGATCCTTGTCATTAGAGGGGGAACTGCATGCATCCCCTCTGCATATCTATTATTCATAGGACTATCTTCTATATCACTAGACCTACTGTCAAATAAACTTTTAAAAACTTCATTTTCATAACTGGTATGTGTTTAATTACACATACCTTTTACCTTTAAAAACGAGCTAAAATAACAAAAAACGGACTTAAAATGCCAAATATATGCTTGTTTTGCTAATTGTATTGTGCAGGAACGGATAACTAAGAAAAGGACGAAAAACGAAGCCAAAACGACAAAACCAAACTCGGAATGGAAAAGACTGTGAAAGACAAAGTCAAATCGAAGCCGAAAAGTCAATCAAGTCAAAAAGTCAACAGAAAAGTCAAATGGTCAAGTCAAAAGAAAGTTAAAGAAGAAAAAAATATAACTATAGGGACTGAAATTGCAAATTCCCTAAGTTATATTTATACAAGAAAAGAGAGAAAGAAAGAGAAGGGCAGAAACTGCCAAGTATGTTTGTCCAATCACACCTTCTCCGTCAATTGTTCACCAAGCTTTAGAATCCTCCTTCTTGTCGTTCTGCTCCCATCCCTTATTGCCATAATATCCAATCATCCTCTCCTTTTATCTTGAGGTTCCCTTGATTCACAGTCTCTAGCAATGCCCTGTCTTGTGGCAATTGAAGCATTCCACTTTGGTTTTATCAAAGTCCAACTGGTTTCTTTTGCAATCAAATTGTAGCGTTCTACAGTCTTCTTGTAAAACTTTTATCATTCTCATTGAGATATGGCCACTTGTCACTTCAAGTCATTTCTTCAAGGTCAAATTCATCAATTGTTCCAAGTCCTCATGATCCAGTGAGGCAGCTAGATTGATTAGCAAGAAGTGAGTATGATGAAGTTTGTTCATACTTTGTGTTTTGACCAGAAAGATTGGGAACACAATAAGCGGTATTAACTTCATTAGTACTGCTAGTGTTCTCAGAGATAAAAGCTACATCTTGCAGGCTAGATGATGATGAGTATAGCCATTTATATCACTCACAAATGACACTATATTATAGTATAAATTCATCAAAACTAAGACTGTCCACCCCTGGTTTGGTTCTCATAATTAGGGAAACTTGTGACCAGGCAGAAGGTATAGATCTTAGGAATTTTTTATTAGCATCCTCAGTAGATACACCTGCTCCATGAATCTCTAACTGACCTTAGAAGACCTTTGGAACCTGTCATAACCTTTGTAAGCCCTTCTTGTTGGATATTAGAGAACCTTCAAACGTGCTTTCAAGATATACTTTTGCATCTTCTTAGATTCGTCATTTCCACCAAATCAATGATTTGATGGCAACCCCACCATTATCTTTGCATCAGTCCATTTAATGAACTTAGCACGATGATCCTTCTGTAGGCCATAGAGCAAGGTGGTCTTGCTTTTCTCTCTTTTTCACTGCTACAGAACTCTCTACAGTTCTAGAGGCAAAACCTTAATTTTGTCCTGATGTTTTGTAGTGTATTGATACAGGACCTTCCCATTTAATCTAACCTCCCCAGATTGGATAGTCTGTAAGGGCAAAATAGTGCACCATTTTCATAGCCACATATATCAAATTCACCCTTTTAGAGATGGGCAGCTTGATGTATGATACTGTATGAGGAGTTTGTTGGTGGGTTGGAGTTTTGTGATGATTATGGTGGAGGTGTTTGAGGTGGTGGAGATTTCATCTTGTGATGCAGACATGTTTAGTTTTGAAGGATGAAGGTTTATAACTGGATTAGATTGTTATTCTTATTCAGAGTTTCTCACAGGCTCTGATACCACTTGTGAGTCCCTCTTAGTAATAGATCTCCGCAGCCTATTAAGGATGATAGCCAAGATGTATAAATACAGTTGACTATATAGAAACACTGATTATGAATACTATATGTTAATGCGGAATCTTAACACAAGTACTAAGAAAAACAATAAAGAACTAAATAATAACTTCTATTAATCTGCTTTGAACGATTACAGATTACTAACTATTTAGATATGATTTTGCTATGAGATATCTTGAGGTCGTATCTCTAACTATGCCAAGAGGGATCCTTTTATAGACTAAGGATAAACCCTAACAGGCTTACAAAACGCATACATATCTTTTCCTAAGATATCTCATACATATCTCTTAAACGGTACTAACTATTTTCTACTAACGGTACTAACTAACTGATCAGTACTTAACACTTTGTACTGTCAGTACTAACTATAACTATCAGTACTAACTATTTGTACTGTCGGTACTAAGTTAGGAAAACATAAATCCTAACATCTTGACACTATTTCGGTAACAGAATCGGATAAAGTAATAAAGTCTAGTGTTGAGAACCTTGTCCTGATCCCAAGTGAGTTCGAGGGTATTCCTGACAGTGTGTGTGATGTGCCTCTTTGTAACAATCCTACCCCTCTTGAAGCTTTCAAAGAACACTCTGAAACTATCATCGATTTCAACGATGATTCTACTTCGAGTGATGACGATTCTCCCTACAGTGAGGATATCGATTATGTCGATGCATCACCTCCCAATGCTGAGATCGTCAGCTTAGAGGTGGTGGAGAATGTTATCCCGAAGTTGGAGGGATTGATACTGATATTCTTCTAACAATCAAAGACGAAATTCTTTGTGAAAAATGTTGAATGTCAAACTACATATGTGGCTAACATAGAAGCATTAAAAGATATCCCCGCCACTCTTCTGAATTTTTATGACCAAGTCTTCCTCCACATCTCTTAACCTTTTCTTGGAGGAGACTAATACCTTTGATAATTCTTTACCTGAATCTGAAACTTTTTGCTTTGATTTGAAAGAGAATAGTAGTGGCAGTACCACTACCCATTCTGATTATTCCACATTCGGATTATGAAGCTTTCTATGATCATATTGAAGAGAAGAGTAGTGGTCAGTAACCACTAATCATGCTGATTTTCTCAGAACGCGTAAAACTCTAAAAATAAATAATGGAATTTATTAAAGTTGAAAATAACCTGAAAATGAGAAATGTTACAGAGTTCGCCAGTGAACTCGCTCATATCATATCTCCACCGGAGTATGATTGCTTCTATTTTAAGAGTGAGCCCGATCCGGGTGAGTTGACTAGTATTATTGACCTCGAGATTCATGAGAACATTTATACAACTAATGTCAATGTATCAATAGAGGATGACCAATCTCCTCTCTTCGTTTTTGTTGTATGGATCTTTCTTGCTTTTCTCACGTATCCCGTTGTTCCTCCATATCTTCTCTCCACCGGGAATGAAGATACCATTTTCGACCCCGGCATCTCCATTTATCATTCTTTTATGCCGGGTGTATCTCATCGGAGTGGAACTTTCATGAAATTCAATGTTTATCCAAACCACTTGAATGAAAGTCCGATGGAGATTTTATCTTCCACTTGCTCCCCCATGGACCAATGAATTCAGGGTCGAGTCAGGCTCAAGACTCGGTTAACAAAAATAAGCGCTTCGTGGGTGGCAACCCATGCTTATCCATTCTATCTTCTTTCTATTTGCTAATAAGTGTTTTGTTGTTGTGTGAGAGGCTCGCCTCTTTCTTTCTCGTGTTTTGTGTTTTGTGGTTTATTGTCCAGGATTTGCCCGGATTTTGAAGCCTCTCGTGCTCGCGGTTTTGTCCTTCGATCACTCGAGCTTCACATCCTCAGCTTCATTTTGGGAATCCAATATCCTAATCTTATCGACTAACGTTTTTCTTTTGGTATAATTAATAAACGGCCTTAGATTTATGTAGAGACCCTTCTTAAAACATTGAGGACAATGTTTAATTCTAGTATGGGGGGATCTTCGATTTGATTATGCCTGCAGTCGTTGTTTTCGCGTAATCTCGTTTTTACCACCAAAATTTCAAAAAAAAAAATTAAAAAAATTAAAAATTTTCAAAAATAAAATAAGTGTTTTGTCACAATTTTGACTTTCCTGCTGGGTAGAATTCACCTAAAGGGTAGAATAATAATAAATTTTGACTCGATCGGAAGAGGCTTGTTTGAGCCCATAGCTTTGTCCCTTAAAAACCTTTAATAAACGAAATTTTATTTTTATGCTAAGCATTTGCGGATACTTTTATTAGGGATTTTAAATTTGACGAAGACGAGAAATGAATAGTGTATATTTACAAGTTCTTTTCGCCATGTTCAAGGTACAACTTCTCGTGATCTTTGGTTGTCCCTTAAAAAGGCGTATGCACCTCATTCCACATCTAGGGAATACACTCTCAAAACACAACTTTTGAGAATAAAGATGCACGGTGATGAAACTCCCGATGCTTACTTAAATCGTGCTCAAGAATATGCTGATGCACTCGCGGCCATTGGTAAACATGTAAAAGATAAAGATCTTGTTATGCTTGTTATCTCAAGTCTTTGTGAAGAATATAACGGTCTTAAAACTACAATCACTACCCGTCAAAGTCCAACTGCATTTAGCGAGCTTCATGCACTCCTTAGTGATCATGATTATATGCTTGAAAAACTCGTACACCCATTGCACCATATGGTCCACAAGCCTTTTATGGTGCTCGCCCATCAAACAACAACAAGAGTAACAATAACAACAATCGTGGCAATCGCAACTCTCGTGGTAACAACAACCGAGGTCATGATAATGGTCGTCAATTTAATTGGGCATCCACCCAAAATACAGTGTATGACACTTGCAATAGATGTGGTATTAGTCACATTCCATCACAATGCCCTAATCGTGACCCTTCTACTATTCGCACTCGGCCATCCGCTAACTTTGCAAATACCCGTGCTCAATCCTCTAATGCTTCTGCAAATTGGCATTCAGGACACCGGAGCAAATAGTCACGTGACACCTGATTTGGAAGCGATGGACAATTCAGATGCATATTATGGTGACGATGCACTTCTTGTTGGCAACGGTAAGGGTCTTCCTATTCTTCATATTGGTTCATATAAAGTTTACTCACCACAAAAGACGTTTTCTCTCAAAAACATTCTTCATGTACCAGAAATCTCCCACAATCTCCTTTCTGTTCAAATTTTTTGTCATGATAATGATGTCTTTTTTGAATTTCACACTTCCTATTTTGTTGTAAAAGACGAGTCTACACACACCACTCTTCTCACCGGCCCCAGGTCTCTACACCATTACTCTTCCTCAATTAAAGTCCATCAATAAAGTATCTTTTTTGGCTGTACGAGCTTCCCCAACCATTTGGCATAGACGGCTCGGACATCCCCATCAACGTCTTTTGCATTCTGTGCTTTCTATTTTTTCTTTTCCCGTTATAAATAAAAGTCTGTTAAGTTTCTGCAATTCTTGTCCATTAGGAAAATATTCAAAACTACCTTTATTTGAATCTAAATTTCAAAGTAACAATATCTTAGACTTGGTTTATTGTGATGTTTGGGGTCCCACACCTTTGTTATCATTTGAAGGTCATAGATATTTTATGTTGTGTGTTTGGTATGTGCTTAATTACACATACTATTTTCCATTAAAAACGGACTTAAATGACTAAAAACGTACCAAAAATACATTGTATTTGTATGTTTTGCATTTGAATTGTGCAGGAAACGAATAATCAAGAAAAGGACAAAAACAAAGCTAAAAACAACAAAATCGAGCACGGAATGGAAAAGTGTGAAAATACGAAGTCAAATCGAAGCCAAAAGTCAACCAAGTCAATGCCAAGTCAACCTCGACAAAGTCCAAGTCCTTAAAGTTGGATTTCAAAGACTTAAAAACAAAAGTGGTATTTATAACCTTAGGGGCCAAATCTGCCAATTCCCTAAGTAATATACCACAAGGACTCAATCTGCAAGATCACATATATCATGGAGGGACTAGTTCTGCCAATCCAGTAAAGTTTTACACCACAAGGACTTATGGTGTAATAACTTAAGTACCCTTGAGGGCTGTTTTTGCCAACTTCTCAAACTTGTATCCACAAAGGATAGACTTGGCAATGGAGAGAGATATATCTCTGAGGGACTACTTTTGCCAACCACCCAAACTTCCACCCTGCTTATCCCCAACCCCCAAAAAACTAATTTTCCCGCCCACTAAACCCAATACAAGCTCACGGGTTCCCTTCACCTTCTTTTACCCTGCAACCCTTCAACACCATGGTTAAACCCTTCCTCCCCATCCCACAATTAACCCTAAACACTCTATAATTACCATGTTGGCAATCTCACCCCTCTTCAAGCATTTCGATGGCTGTGATTGACTCAAAAGAAGCAAAAAAGAAGATGGATGGCTATGATAAGCTTTGGCATTGCTCTCACACAACTAACACACCCTTTGAAGTATCTCACAAAAGAAGCACAAGCTGCATGGCCAAGTATGAAGACATTCGGCTATAAATAGGACCATTCTAGCATTCTAGCTTATCGGGAGTGTAATTGTAATTTTCATTAAGTCATTTTTACTTATTTTTAGCTTATTTTACTTTTTCTTTCAGCATTGTACTAATTTTACAGATTAATGAGCAATTGAGGTTTTTATGTAAAATTTCAAGTTTTGAATTCCAAGGTTCTTAAGCTATTAATTTGTGTTTAAATGTAATAATAACCTAACTATAAGCTTAAATATAAAGCTGTTTTTTTTTTATTTTTATTTTTTTCATTAGAAAACTAAAAAGGTTAAATAGTTATTCAAACAAACAAACAAAAAATCTAGCAAGCAAGAAATGGAGGTTACAATTATGGAAGTACGCCATGGTTTGTTATTGAATACAGAGAATAAGGACTAGGGGTGTTTAGGATCACTAGTCTTTTGAGGATCCTTTTCATTGAAAGACCCATTGGTAATTTTTTCTTTTTTTACATTTTCTGCATTTTTTCTTATTTCTACTGTAGCATTGCTTATTTGTGTCTTTTTGTGCTTATTTCCCTTGTTTCCTGTTAACTTGTGCTTATTTACATTGCCTTTTATCAGTTGTTGTACCTGCATTGTTCTTTTTCTCTTGTTTCTCTACTTTTTCTTAAAACTGTCTTTCTAAGCTAGTTATTATTTGATTATTTAATCAGCTTATTAGTGTGCTTATCTGTGTGTGCCTTGTGCTTATTTATACTCTCACTTGCATGTTAGTTAAATATCCAAGCCCAAATCTTACCAAATCTGCCTAAAACTTGGATTTCTATACATAAAGGGGTGTTTGGCATAAGCTGAAAATGGGTCAGAATGGTTAGTGTAATGGGTTGAGGTCTATTAGTCAGTTTTAACTAGCAATAATTAGTGTTAATTAAGAGTTTTTATAAGTGGTCAAGTGTTAAAATAAATTTTAGTGGTAATTTGTGCTTAAGGTTTAAGCTGAGGATCAATCTTTTTCATATAGCTTATTGGTTAAGCTTTTTGAGAAATCTGTCTTGGAGTCTTTGTTCGTGGCTTGATTTAAGAGTATTAGGGTAGTCAAAGTTCATTTTAACTCTCCTTGTGTCATTTTAGCATCTGTCTAAAGTTTTCAATAAAGTAACTTAAGTAAAACTGTCAAATATTAAGTTAAGTTTTCAGCTAGCAAATCAGTAAATTAGCTTCTAGTTTTTTGTGCACAAGCTCATTAGGAGCTTGTGTTAATCTGTTTGTAACTTATTTTTATTTTTGAGCTTATTTGGTGGCTTAAAAATAAGCCTGCACTTTGCTCTTTCTCAGAAATCTGCTAAGGTCCCCCTGGTGAAGAACACTAACTTTCAACCCGCTTAATTGCTCATTAGTTGTTTAACTTGTGTCTGCTTTTCCACTTTTAGAAAGCCTATAAGCCCTTCTACAAGCCCCATAAGCCTCATTGCCACTAGATCCCTCTAAGGTGCTTATTTTCAAGCTCCTAAATGCTCTTTTGGCTGTTTGGGTAATAGCTTTCCCTGGTGCGAAATTCTTGTTGTCTTATCTGCTTAAGCTCATTGTCTCTCCATGTGTCTGAGCTCTTATTAGGTGGTAACTCATACGTTCCTTAGTTTGCTTTTCCTTATTTGCTTTTGCTTTTTAAACCTTGTAGCATTAAGTTAATCATTGGCAGGACTAACTTATAGAGTTAATACTGCTGTTTTCAAACAGTTTTTTTTCATAGCTTATTTTTGTTTCAAAATAATTATAGATAACTTTTTCTCGTAGCTTTTTATGTCCTCTTTTCCTTTTTCTAGCTTATAGGTACTTAAGTGTCCATTTTTGGGCTTAAAAATAAGCCCAAAGTTGCCCCCTTGTCTGTTTTACTTTCCTTTTTATGTCAGAAGCTTAACTAGCTTTTCTTTGCTTATTTTTCCATTCAAATTTGCTTATTTTTATCTTTATTTGCTTATTAAGTTTAGTTAAGTGTAAGTTAGCCTATTTTTTTCTTTTACTTTGCTTATTTGTTCTTTTTAAAGCCAAAAAGAAAAAGCCTCTAAGCCTTTGTCCCTTTTAAGCCATTCTGTCTGTTTGATTGCTTTTAACAGCTTATTTATAAGCTTTCATAAAAAGTCATAGTTGTAAAAATAGCTTATCTTCAAGTGCTTAAAAAGTTTGTTAAGAAAAATTTTCAAAAAAAAAGAAAAGGGGACAGTGGAAGTCCAGGGTGAGCTAGGGCTCGAACCCTAGACCTCAACACTATCAACCCTTCAAAACACCCAACACCTCTACCGCTGTGCTACATTAGCTCATCCGGTAGAGTGTGCTTTGGTTATTTATTTAAAGTCTTTTTGGCCCATTAAGCCATAAGCTGTTTGGGCTTATTTCACAGCTTATTCGATAAGCTGTGCAACCCAGCTTATTTTTCATAAGATCCTGCCATCCTTAGCTAATTTCTGTATTTTTTTTAGATTTTTTTATAAACGTTTGGTATTTTTTATAATTTATTTTCTTTAAAAACTTAAAAAATTCATAAAAAATAAAATAAAAGTCAGAAAAATATAAACTTTTTTTTTTAAATTTTCTTTTATCATATAGTTTTTAGGAAAAATGTTAAAATTTTCGTAGGGTTATTTTTTCAAAAATTAATTTTTCAAAGAACGGGATTCGTTCCCGTTTTTGTTTTGACTCGTTTTTTGTCTTAACTAACTCCGTTTTCGATCTAGTTTTTTTTAAACTTCGTTTTTAGTCACTTAGAACCCATTTTAAGTAAAAAATAAATTTTAGGATTAAAATTGTATAATTAAGGTTTTTAACACTCGCGTTTTCACATTTACGTCTACGTTTTTAGATTTAAATCATTCTAGCTTTCGTTTTTAGGTTTTCTTTAATCGTTTTTGCATTTTTAACTTGTAGTAATAGAAAACCAATCATAATCTTATAATATTCAAACATTGATTATCAATTCGTCATTCGATTTTCAATTGCATACCTCGTTGGGACATAACGACCCGGGAATCATACTTCCGGACACATATATATTTTATTTTGTGAATTCTTAACCAATCCTTGGCTAAAGGTAATTGGTTGAGTGTTTGCTTGTATTATTATATATATACTATTGACGAATCGGTGTTGATCATCATTCTCGTTACATGTGGATATATCATTTAGCTCAAAAATCCGATGTGTATTCCACTTTTAAATCATTTGTGCAAATGGTTGAACATCAATTCACCACAAAATTAAAGAATGTTCAAACCGATTAGGTTGGTAAGTTTGGTAATTTAGCTTCGTTTTTCTCTTCGCTGGGAATTATTCACCGGAGATCTTATCCTCATACAAGTGAGCAAAATGGCTTTGTTAAACGTCGCAATCGCTATGTTGTGGAGACTGGTCTTACTCTTCTTGCTCAAGCATGTGTTCCTTAAAGTTTTGGCATTATGCTTTTGATACTGTTGTTTACCTAATCAATCGCATGCCCTCTCGTACATCAACAAACAAGTCACATTTTGAACATATATTCAAACGGTCTCCCGACTACTCTTTTCTTCGAGTCTTTGGGTGCCTATGTTTCCCCATCTTCGTCTGTACAATCGTCACAAAATGGATTTCCGTTCCACTCAGTGTGTCTTTCTTGGCTACAGCCCCTCCCATTATGGATATCGTTGTCTTGATATCTCTACCGAGCGTCTTTATATTGCTCGACATGTTCGTTTTAATAAAGCATAATTCCCCTTCGATATCCCTAAAATAACTTCCCCACCACCTTCGAAAACATCTCCTTATTACTCCTCGGAATCACCATATGTAATTCCTACTACTGACCATCCAAGTCCATCTTCACCACGCTCACCGATTTCATCTCCATCATCAGTTTCACATTTGAGTCCAACTTCTCAAACTTCTCCCGAGTCTTCTAATGGTCAACCATCTCCCGTATCGACTACATCGATACCACCACCACCACCACCACCTCTCATCACTCGGCAACGTCCTGCAAATCTTTGTCAAAATCCCAAACAACGGGTTCCCTACAATCCTTCCGCAAATCATGCTACCGTCCTCCCCACTACCATCACTGAACCAACCTCGTTTACCATTGCCAACAACTCTCCGGAGTGGCGTCAAGCTATGAAAGAAGAGTATGATGCTCTCATGAAAAAATAGAATGTGGTCTTTAGTACCTCGTGCTTCTAATACCAATGTTGTTGATGGTAAGTGGGTATACAGGTTAAAACGGGACAAGAATGGTGCTATCACTCGTTACAAAGCAAGATTTGTTGCCAAAGGTTTTCGGCAACAACCAGGTATTGATTTTCAAGAGACATTTAGCCTGGTTGTCAAGTCGACAACTATTCGACACTTGAGGTTACTAACGACTGGCCACTACGCCAGTTAGATATTCATAATGCATTTCTTCATGGAAATCTTAAGGAGCAGGTTTATATGAAACAACCTCCGGGCTTTATTGATCCACAACGACCAAATCATGTATGTTTTCTTCATAAGTCTCTTTACGGCTTAAAGCAGACCCCACGAGCTTGGTTTGAGCGTCTCTCCAAGGCTCTCATCGATCTTGGTTTCAAAGGCTCCAAAACGGATCCATCTTTGTTTATTTATTCGTGTGGAAACACACTTTTGTACATTCTGGTATATGTGGATGACATCATTGTTACAGGTAATAATAAGGGCACTATCGACAATATAATTTGTCAACTTAGATCTGCTTTTGCATTAAAAGATCTTGGGTCACTTAACTACTTTTTGGGTATTGAAATTGTTCCGCATGTGTCCGGCATTCTCCTATCTCAAAAGAAGTATATTTTGGAGCTATTACAAAGTGCTGGTCTTTCTAATTGCAATCTCGTGTCTTATCCCATGGTTACCTCGAGCTCACTCAGTTTAGATGACAGTACCGCTTTCTCGAATCCAGTAAAATATCAACAAGTAGTAGGTTCTTTACAATATGCTACCTATCTCAGCCTGACATAGCTTTTGCTGTTAACAAAGCATGTCAATATATGCATGCTTCGACCGAGAATCATTGGTCTACAGTTAAACAGATTTTATGTTATCTTCATGGTACGGTTGAACATGGTATGCTCATACGTCGTTCTTCTGGTTCTACCCTTCAAGCTTTTACTAACGTGCTATGGAAAGGTAATCCTGATACTTCTTTTGAAGCTTTCTTAGATGCTGACTAGGCTGGAGATTCAGATGATCGACATTCCACGGGGAGATTTTCTATATGTGACACCCCCAAAACATGTGTCACATCGGAAATATGTCTGGGGCGTTACTTCATAATACAACAGCACAAGATACAAGAGAACGACCTCTAAATGTGTCGTTTGAAAAGTAATCTCGTTGATTTTCTTGAAATTGATATAACATTTGTCCCATAATTGCATCACAATGAAAAGCTTGAAAGCAATACAACGAGATTTGATCATTTTTATGTAAGTAAAAATCCATGAATGAAATCTTGTCAATTTAGACTCCAATGCACATCAAGTAAGCCAAGCATCTAATTCACTTGAGAAAACATGCTTAAAAGTGTCAACATAAAGTTGATGAGTTCAAAGATTTTTGTATATGTAAATGTTGAAATTAAAAGATTTATAAAGTATACATGAACATTTCAATCCTTATAATTGTCACCAAAAATGCAAGTGTAAATGTAGAACCGAAAAAGTATAGTGTCTACTGCTTCACCACAGTATAATGAAAAGTGTTTAGTAATCAGTAATGTTCAACAAAGTAGTGTGGACCACAAGATTTCTAAAATGTATGTGACTACTATAACAGATACAGTATCCAATAAAATGTATCTACTATTGCGCTAAGCTCATGACACTGAAACTAATTTATGTAGCATATAATATGCCAATTGTATTCTGCCCTACCGGTGTCTGACCAAGACACCCAATGAGATTGACATGGTATATATCCGTTTATCAGGAGTCATGTGGGTAGTGAGAGCTACTCACCCAGATAGGGATAATTAGTCCCAATAGATCTATTTATAACATTTACGCTTACTTAACCAGTACAGTCAGTCAAGCAATTGATGGTTCATGATAGTTTGGGCAAGAGAGTGGTTTAATCGCTACTTAGGCAACACATAAACAGGAGATGATAACTAAAAACACTTGTGTCCAATGAATAAATAACCATTGTATTCATAAAAAACTTTAAATACTTAAATCCATAAGTAGAAAAAGTGTAATATCAATCAAGTAACCGAGTTTGTAATCGGTATGTAAACAATTTTGTAAACATGGATGTAACCAAGTTATGAAATCAAATATGCAACCAAGTATGTAAAAGAGATTGTAAAAGAATGTGTAAACAAATTGTAATGAGCACGTATTCTCTCCCGAAATTTGTAAAGTAATTGTAAAACAAGTGAAAGAGGGGCTATAAACTCACATCGATGTTGTAGAATGATTGGCGGGAATGCGCATGTTAAGTGCCAGACAAAACAGAAACTGGAATGGCTCGACCAAGAAGTTGCAGTTTATCATAACGGCTATGAACCACTAGCCTAGGATAATGTATTTGGGTTTTCCGATGAATGAGTACATTAACGCGACACGTTGATAAAATATTTAGATTTAAAGTTGTAATAACTTGGTGGTTTTTTAATTAAATAAATCAAGAAGTAAACGCGAAGTGTGTAATATATTCCGTATATATTACATAATGAAAAATGACCAAGTATATAATTCAAACCGTGAATTATAAAATGAGGTACACAACCAAAAGAATAACTCAAAGCGTATATAATACACGACATGTGTTATATCTAAAAGGTGACAATTAAAATAAAATGGTCTAATTATATAATACTTTCCAAGTATTATATGAGAAATATGATAAAAATAAATGAAACTAAGTGATTCGACACGCGCCCGGATATCTCCAAATGATTTAGTAGAAACTTCCTTTATGAAGATAACACACGTTTTAAAGTTGTGGAGTAGATTGATGAAATCTCTAAAATTATATCTTACGTTTGATTATCGGGCCTTCACGATTTAATATTTCTTAAGACATTTCTAGATAATAAATAAAGTAGATTGGTAAAAATTTACTAAGCGTAGCAATTTATAAAAATCTTGGCATGACCTATTCGTTCATGTAACGTTTTTTATATTAACAAAAGTTAATTATTTTCCCTCCATTTAAATCAGTCCATGTTGCAAACCCAAACAAACCCCTTAAGGTTATTATAAACATAAAAACAAAAATAACAAATAAAGTATTTACTTAACCATTTCCACCATTTAAATCCGCTTTTAAAATTTATAAAACCTTATGTTATATTTATTAGTCTATTTTTATATAAACCAAATGGGGCTGCTACTAAACCAAACACACCTTTTCGGCTGTTTTCTACCAAACCAAACACACCCCTTGGGTGTTCTCTGCTATCCCAAACGCACCCTTACGGTTCTCCTACTCACCCAAACACACTCCTTGCTGTTAAACAGCCAACCAAATGCTTCTCATGTGCGTTTCTCCTAAACCTAACGCACCCAAATCTGTCTTTCTACTAATCAAACGCACCCTAGTTGTGCTAGTTAACAAACCAACGCACCCTAATCTGATGAAAACAAAATGAACGCACCCTATGTTGCGAACCCATATCCAAACGCACCCTTTGATGTGTTATCTGTTAAACCACACGCACCTTTTGGTGCTTCTGTTAAACCCAACGCACCCCGGTGGTGTTTGATGATGTCGAGGGTGGTGACGTGGTGTGGTGGGGTTGCATTCAGAGGAGGTGGTAGTGGCATGGGATGATGATGGTGGCGGATCTATGGTGAATGGGGTAATGGCGATGGCGACTGTTAGTGGTGATGGTTCGGAGATGGTGAGATGTGGTGGATCCGGTAGATCGGAGTGGAGTAGTGGTGTATGGCGTCAGTTGTGGGTTCGCCAGAGGTTGGCCGGAAAAGGTAGCCGGAAAATATGAGGGCGCCAGAAAAATGTATGAGAGGAGGGAGTGAGTATATGTGTTAGGTTTTATAAAATAATGAAATGAAAACCCTAATTTGTTATATTTATATATGTTAAAAGTAAAAAAATGTAACAGGTCTCAAATAGTCCAGGGTTGATGTGTAAATATTCTCGCAGGGGCCAAAAGTGTAACTTTTGTCAATTAATGGTTCGGGACTCGTTTAGACTAGTTAACGAGTGATTTAAAATACAAACTTGCGCCATTGTTTTCCAAATAATTTTTCCAACAAAATGAGCATCTATATGACTATAATCTTATAAATCTTTTATAAAATTTCAATAAAATATTCATTATTTAATTGTGTATCCCGGACAAACTTTGTCCGTAAAATGTCTTTAAATTAAATAATTTTGTTTTTAAATAAACGTTTTTGAATAACGTGATAAATAATTTATTAAATACTTATATTTAATAAAAGTGATAATTTAATATAAGTAAATTATTTTTGTGTCGGTACGTATTTTACGCGGTTTTCAAAATTTGCGAGATGTCTTTTCGTTTGTAAGTCTAATAAATTTGTAAATGAGAGATAAATAATAATAAGAGTAAATTGCAAAAATCGTCCCTAAGGTTTAGCCAAATTGCATGTTTCGTCCCAAATAGTTTGAAAGTGCATAGATAGTCCAAAATCAAACTATTTTGCAAAAAATCGTCTCTGGTTAACAATGAAACATGCAATTTAGCTAAATCTTAGGGACAAAACATGCAATTTGGCTTAACTATGTGGGACAATTTTTGCACTTTAGCTAAACTTTAAGGACAATTTTTTCACTTTCAAAATATTTGGGACGAAACATGCAATTTGGCTAAACTTTAGAGACGATTTTTGCAATTTACTCTAATAATAAATATAACTTATTATTTAAATATGTTTCAAAAATTTACCAGCTTCACGGTAATCGTTATTATGTGGCCGTAAAAGGTTAAAAAGTCAAAAAGTCAAGTCAGACCCAAAAAGTCAAAGGGTAAAATGGTCATTTAAAGTTTTAAAAATTGCCGGTTGTTACACAATATCCCCAGAATAAGGTCAAAAAATGGGAGGAGCTCATGGGAGAGCTTATGTGATAGGTGGTGGAATATTGTACTCAGTCTGTTAGTTCTAGATCGAACCAAGTCCATTAGCTCAAGAGCGTAACTAGTCTGTTAGCTCCACAAACAGTTCATGATTGTAAGGATTTGTAACGGAAAAAGTATTAACTTAAGAATGAGATCAGGTAGTTCAAGTGAGGCCTTAAGATTTTTGCTGAGTGGTAAGACACTATTGTGTTTCTAGATCTTTTTAACGAATTCTGGTGATTATCAGGTTCGAGTTCATACTCATGTTATATCGGATACGAATAAGCCCACTTATTTATAATTCATTATTTACATAAAGAAGCGTCCCAATTTATGTAAGTAAGAAATGATAAACTTACGGTTCGGTGATTTATAATTTATTTATTTAAATGAAGAGGCATCCTAATCCATTTAAATAAAGAGATTATAAATCATCTTACTTAAGAATTTCCGATGCAATACGCGTATTCACATAACCTTCAAGGTAGTAGATGACATTACGATGCATGTGCTCTAATGAGTATGAGACGAGTGTTTAAAACTCGTCTTCGGAGACGGGGAGTAAAATAGTCAGGGGAGATCGACATAGTGTTCAAAATAGTTAATGAGTACACGGTTAAAGTAAATAAGAGAAAAGGTCTTTATGAACGAGTTAACATATCAATTATCATATCAATCCTCTTATTACAAGTCTCGCCCATACAAGACTTGTAATACTTAGATTTACACAGAATTCCATGTAAAAAAAACTATGAAGGATTTCGTGTAAAACGATATTGTATAAGGTTATGAAAAAAGTTTTAGAGACTATTGTATAACTTACAATGTTTGAGAAATAAGTGAGACCATTGTGCAACTCACAATGTCTGAGATGTAAAATGAGACCATTGTGTAACTTACAATGTCTGAGGTGTAAAAGAGACCATTGCGTAACTCACAATGTCTGAGGTGTAAATACTAGTATCAA
>BQNB010111830.1:0-22269 GCA_026074375.1 Tanacetum coccineum | reverse complement strand
TAAGCTAAATAAGCTATAAAAGCTTTTACAATAAGCTAAAAATTATACTACACTATTCCTAAAACTAACACTACAAAAAAAAATAAACTAAAAAAACACACTAAAATTTCACTCTCTAAAATCTAACACCCAATGCAACAGCTGCGTGCTCCATTTTATAGCCTTAAGTAGGTGGGGAAAATTTCGTCCTTTCAAGCCTCCATCCAATTATATTGCTGGATCTAGGGGTATTTTGGTCATTTTGACGCCCACCAACCTCCACATTATTGCCATACTCTGACCTCGTACTGACACATGCCTTCCTCGTATTGACACGCGCAGAGTGCCACGTGTCACACGCTGATTGGTCCAGCCGCCACCTGAACAGTACCTCGTACTGACGTGTCTGCCACCTCGTACTGCTACCTCGTACCTCGTACTGACGCTCTGCCACCTAGGACTGACACCTCGTACTGCTACAGTACCTGCACATCAACCACCTGAGTGGTGCCACGTGGCATTTTCACTGTTCACCCACCGTTGGTCAACCACCGGTCAACCGCCGCCGGATCACCGGTCAACGGTGGTCAACATCGCCGGACCACCACCGGACCACCGGTCAACGGCGGCGGTCAATGACGGTCAACGGTGGCGGACCACCGTTGACCACCGCCGGACCACCGGTCAACCACCGGTCAACGGTGGTCGACCGCCGGTTAAGGTGGGTCAACAGTCGGGTCATGGGCTGGGTCAGGTCGGGTCATGGGCCGGGTCTGGTCGGGTCATGGGCTGGGTCTGGGTCGGGTCATGGGTCGGGTCGGGGTCGAGTCGGGTCGAGTGGAGAATAATCCCCCACAAGAATCGAACTCAAGACCACACTTATAAAAGCACATTGCTCTAGCCGGTGGGCTAGAGCATAGCTTTAATATATATATGCAAAATTTAATATAAGACCCTATTTTAACTTGGTTTGGGTCATTTATAACTAAAGGTTCAAACAGGGACGAAAAAGGTTCAAAATAAAAAGGTTTAAATATAAAAGGCCGGTACCGTTGGACTCGTTTTTTCGTGCTCTTTCCAATGGTGTGATCGAGGAATTTTCACGACTTCGTTTGGACCTCGATAAATGTGAAAACGTCGTCGAAAGTCACCCAAAAATTACCGTTTTTGCTTTGTTTTCAATCCTTTTACCTGTAAGACATAAAAACACAATACAAACATATTTGCAATATAATTATCTATATTTTAGTGTTTTTAGTCTTTTTATGGTGTTTTTCGAGGTACAAAATATGTATATTTTAGCCAATATCCAATATCACCTACTTTCTTTCACATCAGATGGGCCCTCATGATATAGTATCAGGTTATCCCATGTTGATTTAGCTGTTAAGCAGTTTATGACATAATTCATTTGGTCATCTAGAAGGACAGACATGATGAGACTTTTGACTCGCTGATCTAAGTTAGCAGCCTTTCTCTCATCTCTAGTCCATTGATTTTCTGGCTTCCTTTGACCAGCTGTCATAAGGATAAAAGGACCGTTTTTGATGATATTTTCAAATTGAGGTTCAATACCAATAATGTGACACATAAACCTTTTTTCCAGTTGGTGAAATTTTCCACATCTAGTACAGGATCAGCATAAAACTAGCCACCCCTATACTCAAGAGTTTATGGTACCTCTAATGCTGCCATTTAAGATGGATCTTGATTTTAAAAATCTTTGAGCCTTTATATAACCTTTTTTACGAGATTTTATAAACCAGAAAGCTCTGATACCACTTGTTGGTCCTTGGGAATCTGATATAAGGTTTATCAACTTTAAACTAATCAGATTCCATAGCAACAAAGTGAGTTATAAACAAATATATATAAACAATATAAAGAAACAAGTTTAAAACACACAGAAGTACTTTTCCAACGTAATATACTTTTATTTAGATCAAATAAATAATCTATGACACACCTTGCTTGCGGAATAGCAAGGTGGTTGAATGACAATTGGGGTGTTATCTCCTTCGAACTTAAACTTTAACCTATGTTAAAAGTTTAAGAAAACAAACTTGTTATGACCAAAACTAAAGCTTCAGCATTCAGTGGTATGAGTCAGTTTTTTTGAGAGATAAATAAACTCTTCAATGTGTTTTCACATTAATTGGAAGAGATAACATTTACTGACTTTAGAAGCACATTATCCAAGGGAGATTTCTTTATTCCTTTTAGTATAAAGCAATCTTTTTCCCACCTTCTTAAACCTTCAAGAAGTGAAAGTTTATGTTTCGAGCTTTTGAGGCTTGTATTTGGTCAACCAAGCTGAACTAAAGCTCCAACCAAGGGCCTTCTTCATTTTCTGTACCGCTGCATACGCAACTGAAGATAAGATACTTCCCATCATCTAAAGGACATGAAGAGCTAAGGCTGGAAGGACATCACACTCAAACTGAACTACTTTAACTTGAGTAACTTAGGGGATTTTATGTTTAAATCTACTGAAAGACTAATGGGCTCAAGAACTGAACCCAACACAAACTAAACACAAAACCTCTCTTTCTTATGCCCAAACCCACGGCACACTTTACACACCCATATACATTCATAATTTTTGATTTTACAAGTATTCCAAGTGCTTAAGGTTCATTATTAGACATATCTAATGTGTATTGGAAGCTTGGTTTAGTGTTTACAAGGGTTAAACAAGCAAGGTTTAAGATTTAGAGGTTTTCATTGGAATTATGGTTTCTAATATTTAAGTTTGAGTTTAGCGTCTAAGACTAGGTTTATATCTTGTTTCTCTTCATCATACTTCATCCTAAGGTCATCTAAAAACCCTAAACTCTTTACAATTATGATTTTATGTATATATAATGTTTATATAGTAAATTAGCATCTAGGAAACATATTAACATGTAAAATAGATTTTTACTCTTGATCATGTTTTGATAAACTTTGTCTTATGTTATATTGATGTTGAGAACATGTTGGAATGGAAGTTACATACATTATACAAGTATGTTTAACTTATTAAAAAGTATATATAAACTAGTTGCTTAAAAGTTTACTTATTAAAGTTTATAAGTAAAAGAAATATGAGGACTTGTACTCTTAGACAAATGATGGACTAAGGACCTAAAGTATATAAGACTTGTGGTATAACACATGGTAGGGGACTTGTAACAAATCAACTAGGCTAAAAAGTTATAAAAACAAGTTTTAAACACAATTTATGTAAAGATCTTAAAGGGTCTGTTCTAATTTGAAAAATAAAGTGTTCATTTTATATTTTTATGAAATACTACATGTTACAAGGATCGTAGGCATATAAAGAACTCGAAAAACCGAGCTATAACGAAGAAGTTATGCTATTTGCATGTTTATATAATTAAATATATAAAAATACTTTTATTAAAATTACTGTTCACATTAGAAGGTTTACGGGAAATACTTTATAAAAATTTTAATTACGAAGACGTGCTCGAAAGAATCACTAAAATCGGAGTTAAAACGAATAAGATACGACTTTTTCGGGTTTACGATAATTAAGTTTATAAAAATAAATTTATAAAAGTGCATGAATTGTAAAAAGTACTGTTCATCAGAGGACTTGAAATACAAAAAATTAATACTTTAATATATCTTTATAATACGAAAGAGTGGACGTAAAGAATGTACAAAACAGACTTAAAACGAGAAAATTACGCACTATTTTAGAACTTGTGCACTATTTCCTGACATGAATAGTGTTGGTTCATTTTTAATAAAAAAAATTGCGAAACATTTTAGAATCACTTAAATAATATTTATACATGATTTAAACTTTATAAATATTATTTTACAAAGGCGATTGAACTATGTATACGAGTATACGAGTACAAATACTTGGTTACTATTTATCAAATGTGACATAACTATTATTTCACAAATACAATTAGATGGTGATGTAGCTATATAGAATTATATATGGTATTAGTTATTTAAAGTACTTAGTACTCATACGGCCTATAATTAATTAGGTTGCATTCCGGATCATTCATGACATTTCACTATATTGATTTTGCTATAATCGATATATACACCCGAAGTGAGTTTATAGCCCCACGTTTTACTTGTTTTACATATACTTTACAACTTTTGGGGTGAGAACAGCTTGTTTACAAATTTCATTACATGATTGTTTGAATTCAATACATGTGCATTGACTAATTCGTTCTACAAACTGGACAACATTACTCAATTACTTATTTTGGGACGAAATACATTGCTTGTTTCACTTTATTTTTGAAAACAAGGACATTACTTTACTTTTACCCAAATGATTACGGATTAGCTTAAGCGGATTGAACTGTGAATTACTTGGAGGGTAAGCGCGAATGTTATAAAATAGATCTATTCGGGTGTGACAGCCCCGTTCGGGTGATTAGCTATCACTGGGCAAACGAACGTTATAGCATGTCGGAGCAAAGAACGACATTTACATGAACATGAACATTTACGGTGCCTTGAATAAAGTGGCATACATATAAGTCTACGCAGCGGTTTCATGAACTTAGAGTAATCGTAATCATTGTTTTATACACACATGAATATTTACGTTGCCTTGAATAAAGTGGCAATACATACTTTGAACAATGGTGGTCCAACTATACTTAACTTTTTGTGACTATTGTATGGGATACAATAATCATACACATCTTTGATTCCAACTTTTATACTTATGTTTTGTGACTATTTGGGGATTGAAATGGTCATGCATACCTTACAACTCTTTGATTTCCAACATTCATACATACATTTTGGTGAACATTTAAGGATTGAAACGGTCATACATACTTTACAAAACTTTGGTTCAACATTTATACTTACAAAAACCTATGAACTCACCAACTTTATGTTGACACTTTTAAGCATGTTTTTCTCAGGTGAATTAGATGCTTGGCTTATGTGATGTGCATTGGAGTCTAAATAATTCAAGATTTCTTTTCAAACGACACAGTTAGAGGTCGTTCTCTCATGACTTTAGCATGGTAATAGAAGAACGCTCCTAGAAACATATCCCGCAGCGACCCAATTTTGGGTGTACATCTTGATTTCTATCAAACACTTTGTGATTTCAATGGTGTAAGGTTCGATCGTCTATACCCAACAACAATTAACTCACGCTCTGGGAGTCAATGAAGATCATGGGTGTTAGGGTTAGACTATAATCCTAGATCGAAACCAGAACCAGAGGGATTCAACCCATGGACATTCCATAGTTAGAATAGAAGTCCTTAGGTATGATTGGAGAAGAATAAGAATAAGGGAATAATGTAGACTAAGACATGAGTTATCACCGAAACCAATCACAACATGGTGATAGTAATGACATCTTGGTAAACATTAAAGGGGTTGAAGAATGAAAAAGAAATGTATGGATAAAGGGTGAAAAGAAAGAAACCCTCCACACAACTTAGGCAAAACCGGGTCAATACATAAATCGTATCAACTCACACCAAGAAGATAATATGTATAAGAAAGCCGCCATGGACCCAGTGATGCAATGCACAACCCTTCCTAGCCATTCGAGTTTCTCTCAAAAGAGACTTGTCTCATTTGTCACAGAGATACACGTTATCTATTGACTTTCTCACTCTGAGTTAGTTGATATTGAATAGGTGGCAGTAGCTCTAGCCTCCGATTACTAAAACCAAAGTGCACAAATCGAGTCTCGAGCCAAAAGAGATCAAATTAGAAATCTCATTAGGTCACAGATCATGTATAACACTTGTTCATCAAAATACAACAATTGGTATCAAAGAGTCCTGCGCATTATCCTTGTGATCTTGCCAGAACATTCAGAGTGATACTCTTTAGTTTTCACAGAGACGGATGGAAATCCTTCTAGTGTCATCATCAAACAGCATTGTGGTAGGTGAATTACAAGATTATATATGAATCAAGCTTGTGCTAACTGGATATCGATTTGGTCCAGTAAATGAATTGATGACTTAATCAGAAAGATGGTAACTATCTGATTCACTCATATCGTACTATCTTCTTTGAAACATTTTGATAATGAGAACAAGCAAGTATGGTGAATCTAATGGATCTACGTTAGAGGATCTAACACTTCTAGAAACCCCCTCAAGGAGATTCTTTGAATCTACCTGATCACATGTATAGTATTTATACTATAAAATAGGGAACCGGTGGTTATTGCAACCTAAAATCAACGAATGAAAAAGACATATCGTCCACATCTACTGTTTATTACTAACATACAAATGCACATACAAACCTCGGTGTTGCAGCCTCGTTCTAGTTAAGTCGGATTAATTACCACATGCTCATGCTCAAAGCTTCAAAAGTCAAACATTCAGCATGAAGACTGTTGCTGCTAAACAAGAATGTATTTGGTCAGAAAGCTTAAGCGAATGTCATAGTCAGTAACTCTGATAATCACAAATTTCCTTGGTATCATCAAAGATCTTCAAAGTCAAACAAGATAGGGGATATTGTTAGCCTAATGAAGAAGAGGAGATTAAGATCTTTCAATAAAAGTATGAGCATGTCGGTCAAGAGCACGAGTTGATCAAGAAAGTCAAATCAAGATGATTCAAGACAAGGAGATGATGCAAGATGAAAGATCTTAAGAACTCAAAGTTAAATGACAAAGGCTCAAGATCAAGATCACAAAGCATGAATGAACAAAGCCATTACAAACAAGAAAAGATAAAGACACGACCGAAGAAAGCAAAGCACAAAGTCAAATAAAGATAACTTCAACGTTGGGGGAGACAAAGTCAAATCAAGATCACCTCAACATTGAGAGAGATTGTTAGCCTTAATTTTATTAAATCAAATAAGAATGTTATCGATCATCTTAGTTATTATTAATCTTTGTTTGTAATAGGCTAGTAGGGTTTAACAAGCTTGGACTTTAAGCCAATATTGTACATGTTTCGGGCCAAAGCCCAACAAATAGCCAAACCCGGCCCAAGTAAGAATCCTACGCCATACTTGATGGCTAGGACTATAAATACCCCTTTACCTCATGTGGTGAAGGGTGTTGGTTACCATTTGTTTCATTTGTGTAATCCACCATCCTTTCCTTTCTCTTATTTCTTTCTCTCTCTAAACTTCTCTCTCTTTCTCTCTTTCTTATTTGGTTTATCGTATATATGGCTTATTGGTAGCTTATTAGGTTGTGATATGGATTAACTTATTAGGATAACAACTTACTTAATTTATGCTTGAATTTTTTGATTTTTTTTTTGCAATGGATTAGCTTTTGTCGTCTTAACCAAATATATATTTTTTTTAAGTAAGAGAGTATTGAGGTTGAATGGTTCAACTTCAATGTATTTTGGTGAAAAAATGATAGTTATCATTTGAATGTGTATGATTTATCTTATGGGACATTGTTAAAATTAATCCGTCACTGATGCGGTTGTCGTAAGGGACTTTTACAAGAAGTTTTACAACTTCTAGCAGCAGGTTCGTGCGGGGGGGGGGGGGGGGGGGGCCTAACCGTTGTAGTAGTATAGGCAAGACCCGGGGGTTGTTATCGTTCTTTAGGAGAATAGGTTGGGAAGGCTTGATCACGGTCTAACAGAATTCTAGGGGTTAAGGGAAGATTCTTTTTGTGTTTTTATATTTTATAGAAAGCAAGTAAATCTATGGTCTGAGAGGTTAGTTTGTTTAACTAATAACTAAACTAATATCTAATCTACTGGTGATAACTTTTATGATAATTAAATGTATTTACTTAATCATGCACTACTTATCAGATTGCTTCTCCTAATCATGTTGCCGCGTCACAGCTTGTGATGATATGTGTAAGTATTTCCTAGGTCATGAACGGATTACACGAACCCGTCGTCTATTTAATATTCCGTTAGGGCAACGCACAAGTAAGGTAGTATGAAGACTATTACAAGGCCCCTAAGAGTACATTAAATGCATGTGAAATATCTTAAGAGGGATCAACCATATAAAGGGGCAAGGTAGTATGAAGACTGTTACCCGATGGTATCCTTTCTACGCACTCGCGTTTCCCTAGACGTGTCTACAGCGATACAGACAAAAGCTGGTTTTCTAGAACCTAACGCGCACAATCATCAATCAAGAAGCAACAGTAAAAGGATCTACAATCCGACTTTCATGCAATCATAAGCAAATACAAAGGAGGGTTTAGCCTCGCATGTTATAAAGAAAGCAAAGAGATAAATCAATCATGCAACACATAGACATATTGAATGATTAATGATAAATAACCTTACTTGAATTAAAACATGGATTCAAGGTAGTACAATAGGGTTTTGAGGCCCTAAAAACGACCTTTGAAGCTGCTACAAGAGCTAGGGTTCGTCTCCCAAAAGTTATACAAAGTTACACACTTTAAACCCTAAAATCGGTTTAGTATATATAGAGATATCGCTGCGACGGCGTCGCGTTGTAATCCTGACTTCATCACTACGTGGATGATTCTAGATCCTCATAGATCCTCATTAAGTCGGCCACGTCCTGACGCCGTCACTAAATCTCTGACGCCGTCACTAGATGGATCACGACGGCGTCGCTTTATGCCTGCGACGCCGTCTCCACGCTCTGAGAACAATATTTCTTCATGGATTTGGTGTAGGTCCGTAATCTCGTCCGTTTCTTCTCCAAATGAGCCCAAGTCACGTGTATTTCCTCCAAATGCCATCCAAGTGCTAAAAACCTAAAAACAAACGATTAAACACATAACGGTGCATATTTCATATTTAGGGGGTTAAATGACCTTGCATAGTGAATAAAAATGACACCTCATCAAATACCCCTACACTTGGGATTTGCTTGTCCTCAAGCAAATGGGCTTTTCTACCTAGACAATAGCAACACAACCTTCTAGACCTCGTAATTAAAAGCATGGAAAGCATATTCTAGCACATCACATAAGTGTTTGGGAATCTCTCTTTCATTTGGTTATATAATAAATTATAACATAATAGGGGAAACAGAAAATCAACACTCATTACCTGTCATAGCATATAAATTACCATAGGCTTGGTAAAGGATCAAACCTCCACTGTTAGGCACAAGCATTATTCATTACTGTCTAATAGGTCTTTTAAAGGGTTGTGGGGTGTAGGTGTAAGATAACATATAATGGAAACGGAAACGGATAGGATACATTTGGGTAGCTTTGGGTGAATTTGGAGTGGAAGGGTTAACTAATTATTTACCTAAATACACGCTGGTTTGGTTTCTAAGCCAAGACTCGGACGAAGATATACAAACTCTACACAACTCTACATCAATCTCTTTCTTTTTCTTTTCTATTTTTTTAGATAACATAATACATCATAACTTGGGGTTTATAACACGTAACCCTACACTTGAGCTTTTACATCCTCGATATTTACAATCTAACTAATGACCCAATTTGAGGTGGATCAAAATCACATGGAGATCATCTAACAAACATATGGGGGTATTGATTTAACTTTTCTTCCCCATTCTTCCATAAAATAAATACTACCATGAATCCCAATCGTCCCAAAATAACTTGCAAGGGAAGAACATAAAGAATGCAGTCCAAGAGTGTTTTCCTCCTTAAAAAACCTATCAAGGGAAAAACCCGAAGGGAAAACCTCCAAGCTAGGAAAAAGAGAATAACCCACACTTGAACCTTCCTAACCAACCATTAAAGGACTTGAGCTTGAGATCCAACCATCCATACAGCAGCATATTCATCATCATAACTCCAGAACCTCTAACCCTCTTAAGGTAGTACTGTTATTTTCAATAAAGATCTTGGTATGCATAAAATTTTACCCATAATCAAGTAGTAGAGTCATGAATACTAAGCACTTATCCACAGCCCTGAACTTTTTAAAGCAGCCACTATTACTCAACTTCTGTTATGGAATTAGGCAACTATGTCTGTTTCGTTGCACTGCAATGATTTTAATATAATCGAAGGAATGACAACCTCCTGTCATAGAACTTTCTATCCAAGATTGCTCTAGCATAATCACTATCAATGTATTCTACCAAATAAAAAGGAGAATCTTTTGGATACCAAAGGCCAAATTTTGGTTGACCTTTTATGTACCCAAAAATCTTTTTCATAGCATGAAGATGTGAAACCTTTGGATTGACTTGGTATCTAGCACAGGCACACACTGCAAACATGATGTCAGGTCTTAAAGATGTAAGATACATCAATGAACCAATCACTAACTATACATATGAACATCCACTTCTTCACCATCTTCATCCTTAAGCAGAGGCTTTTAAGTTTCCATTGATCTGCTTGCAGTCTTAACTTCTATAAACCTAAATTTCTTTAAAATTTTAGCAACATATTTATCTTGACTAATAAATATGCCATCCTTCATCTGCTTCACTTGTTATTCCTAAGAAGAATATAAGTTTTCTCCCATTAAAACGCATCTAAAATCTCTCTTTCTTCTACTTCTCAATGCACTGCTAGCTCCTTATTTGTTGGAACCAAAGATGATATCATCACATAAACTTGGACCAACAAAATATCACCTTTGTACCTATTTGATGAATAAGGTCTTGTCAATTTTCCTCTTTGAAACTCATTGTCCAACATATATGTTGACAAGGTTTCATACCAAGCTCTAGGAGCTTGTGTAGTTCCATTATAGTGCTTGGCTACCTTGTATACTCTATTAGGATGTCTGGATCTTCAAATCCTGGGGGTTGACTTACATATCACCTCTTTCCCATAAAAGAAAAGCACTTTTTACATCCATTTGCCTCACCATAAAATCTTTAATACAAGCATAAAGCTAAAATTTAGGTAATTGCTTCAATTCTTGCACAGAGCAAAGACTTCATCATAGTCAATCCTTCTTCTGGATGAGTACCCTGAGCAACCAATCTTGCTTTATTTTCTTATCACAATTCCCTTTCATCTTTTTATTCCTTGAAAAGCCATTTAAAGCACCTTATATCTTTTTCCATTTGGTAAATCTACTAAAGTCCAAACTTCTTGTAACTTGAATTGTAGAAGCTCTTGTTCCATAGCCTCTATCCAGCTTCGATCCTTCAATGCATGAATTACCTTTTTAGGTTTTTCCTGTGATAAAAAGCAAGCAAACAAGTAGTTTTGAAGGTCTTTTTTGGTTTGTTCTTTGTTGAATGGAAGCTAACAAACCCTTGTTCCTCCTAATTTTCTTTGAACAATCTTTTTTGTTTGTGTAGCTGATTGAAAATCTCCAAACACTTGGTCTTGAGGTGATCATTTATGGAATTCTTGTAGTTGGATTTAGGACTAAACTTGGATTGTTGTATCCAAATTGTTTCATGTCTAGCTCTGGCATCTTCTTCATTACTTTTGAGATGTCAAATATGTATATCTTCCAAAGCAGGTATATTTGGATCAAATGGAAGTTGAATGCTTGTTTTTCCACCAACCGCGTTAACTTCAATTGTGCTGCGACAGTATTAAACAGTTGAGCCTAACAGTTTTAACATTCGTTAGTGTGTTAACATCTATCCTCTTTCTTTGATCTTTAAGTTACTATTTTTCTTGAATCACCATCAACTTCATTTCCTATCATCGCACTTGAAGGTTTGGATCTATCATTATGAGAACTCTTTGGATTTTGAGAAAATAGTGGATCAGCAGTCCATAGTGGTAGCAAAATGTAATCTTTGACAGGTTATGTCTCCTTTCTAGTTGACCTGCATTATCACCTTGCTTTTGTCAGCCAAAACCATTACGTCTGTGTTCTTGTAACAATTGGGCTCTCAATTCATGTTCTTGTTAGTGCATTAATAGCAATTAGGCCTATCTGCGTCCACTACCTACAACATTAGGTGTTACTTCACTAACCTAATATGCAAGTTTTCTTCCATATCCTTATTCTACTATTGGAATACTTTAAGGATTTACTATTCAAAGAGTATCCAACAAAGAAAACTTTATCAGCTCGTACCATCAAATTTGCCTAAGTGATTCTATGGTTATTGTGAATGGTTATCAGGAACACCGCGCCAAAATGGTCTCATAAAACTTAAAGTTGGTGTTCTACCATGAAAAAGTTTATATGGGGTCTTGTTATGAGGCTTAACTACTAACACTCTATTTTGCACATAGCAAGCAGTATTAACTGCTTCTGCCCAAAAGGTAGTTGGCAACTTAGAATCAACTAGCATAGTCCTAACAGCCTCAATTAGTGTCCTATTCCTCCTCTCAGCAACTCTATTTTGTTGAGGAGTTCTAGCTACATTAAATTGTCTCAAAATACCTTTCATCTCACAAAACTGATTCATTTCTCTGTTTTTGAACTCTATTCCATTATCACTTCTAATCACCTTTACCTTGTTGAGTTACTTGATTTTATATGTCAGTTATAAATGGACTTAAGATGCCACTAGTCTCTATACTTGAGTTAGCTAGATAAGAAAACCCATGTAAACCTTCTGATTAATCATCTTCTGCCAACTAGGCAATACATTTTTCTTCTAGGCTTTTTGACAAATGTGGACCAAACAAGTCCCTTATGCATACAAAATGTAAAGGAAGACTGATTGAGTTCTCTGTTTTGGACTTACAAGAGGCTCTGTGCTGCTTTCACTTTTGACAAGCAACACAGGTTTGATCAAATTCAAAAAGTTTGGAAGGTAAACCTCTTACAAGATTTCCCTTAACCAATTTATTCATGATTTTAAAATGTTTTTGTCATAGCCTCTATGTCAAAGTTTAGATTCATCAGATGTGGCTTTTGCAAAAAGGCAAGTTAAACCTCTTGTGGAAAACTAGAAGGGTGGTTGAATCGTTTACCGCTTTTTAATTTAATGTTTATGTTTTTTTTAAAACTTAGATTTGCCTTTTTGTGAATTCAATACTTGCACCATTATGAATATATAAATAAGTATAGAATAAAAAAAACTTCAATTTAGGTGCTTCGAGGGTGGAGTAGGTTGGCGGAAAGAGGTGCTTTTAACCGAACCACTTGTAAATCTTGTGTTGTGGTTTGATCTATTCTAACTTTATTCTTTATTTCTTTTTTTGTTCTTACTTATTTATAATTATTCATATTGTGCAAGTATTGGAATTCACACAAAAAGGCAAATCTATGTTTTAAAAAAAACATAAACATTAAATTAAAAAGCGGTAAACGATTCAACCACCCTTCTAGTTTTCCACAAGAGGTTTAACTTGCCTTTTTGCAAAAGCCACATCTGATGAATCTAAAACTGTGAATCATAGAAGGGCATGTCACAATTAATCTTTAATATCATGAATATATTGGTTTTAAGGGTAATCTCTTGTAAGAGGTTTACCTTCCAAACTTTTTGAATATGATCAAACCTATGTTGCTATTATGTGTAAAAGTGAAAGCAGCACAAATCATCTCTGTAGAAGTCCAAAAAAACAGAGAACTCTCTCTGTCTTACCATTTACATTTGTTGCATATGGACTTGTTTGGTCCAACATTTGTAAAAAGCCTTAAGAAGAAAATGTATTGCCTAGTTGTCACAGATGATTACAGTAGGTTTACATGGGTTTTCTTTCTAGCTACTAAGGATGAGACTAGTGGCATTCTTAAGTCCTTTATAACTGGGATAAAAAATCTAGTAGATCTACCAAGAGTTAGGTGGATTAGATGTGATAATGGAATCCCCCCAAACAATTGAGGTTCTAAACAGAGATAATGAATAAGTTTTGTGAGCTGAAAGGTTATTTGAGTCCCAAATTTTAATGTAGCTTGAACTCCTCAACAAAATAGAGTTGCTGAGTGAGAGGATTTGGACACTATTTGAGGCTGTTAGGACCTTGCTATGTTGATTTCTATAGTTGCCAATGACAGACCTTTTGGGCTAGAAGCAGTTAATACTGCTTGCTATGTGCACAAAATGGAGTGGTAGTAGATAAAGACTCTTAAACAAGACCAATATAAACTTTTCATGGTTAGAACACCAACTTTAAGTTTTATGAGACCATTTGGGTGTCCTGTTACCATTCTCAATACCATAGATCATTTAGGCAAATTTGATGGTAAGGCTGATAAAGGTTTCTTTGTTTGGACCTCTTTGAATAGTAAATTCCTTTAAAGTATTTCAATAGTAGAAATAAGGATAGTGGCAAGAAAACTTGCTTATTAGGTTTAGTGAGAGTACACTATACTGTTATGTAGTGTTGTGGGACCAGATTTGCTATTTGATATTTTAATGCACTAACTAGAAACAAATGAAGATTGTTAGGAGCCAATTGTTAAAGTAAACTGTCTAAGGCTTTTGCTTGTACAAAAGCAAGTGATAATGCAGGTCTAAGTAGAAAGGATGTGTTCATAACCTGTCAAAGATTACATTTTGCTACCATTATGGACTACTGATCCACCATTTTCCCAAGATCCAAAGAGTTTTTATAATGATGGATCCAAACCTTCAAGTGATGATGGAAAGAAGGTTGATGGTGATTCAAGAAAAGATAGTAAATGTAAAGATCAAGAGAATGAAGATAATGTTAACAGCACTAACAATGTTAAATTACTGTGTAGCTCAATATGTTTTTATGCTAGCACAATGAAGTATTAACGGGGTTGGTTGGAAAAATACAAGCATTTTTTTTTTTTTTCTTTTTTTTTTTTTTTTCAAACTTCCATTTGATCCAAATATACCTGCTTTGGAAGATGATAGCATATTTGACATCTCAAAAGATAATGAAGATGACTGAGAGGCTGATCATTGAACAATTTGGAAAAACAATCAAGTTAGTTCCTATCCAAAACAAGAAATCTCATAAAGATATTCCTTCTTGATCAAGTGATTGGAGAATTTTCAAATCAGCACACCAAACATGAATGATGTCAAGAATTTCGGGGGAACATGGCGTTTGTTTAGTTCTATTCAACAAAGAAACAAACCATAAAAGACCTTCAAAGTCTACTTGTTTGCTTGCTTTTTATCACAGGAAAAAACCTTAAAAAGGTTAATTATTGCATTGGAAGGATCGGTAAGCTGGATAGAGGTATGGGAAACAAGAGCTCTAACAGTCAAAGTTACAAGAAGTTTGGACTTTAGTAGAATTTCCAAATGGAAAAATGGATATTAGGCTTTAAATGGGCCTTTTAGGGGGGAAATTTAAAAGGATTGATAGGGGGAATTGTTGATAGAAATAAAGCAAGATTGGTGTGCTCATGGGTAACACAAGAAGATGGGATTGGACTATGATGAGTCTTTGCCTCTGTTGCAAGAATGAAGCAGATTAGCCTATTTTTAGCTTATGCTTTATTTAAAGATTTTATGGTGTATCAAATGGATGTAAAAAGTGCTTTTCTTTATGGGAAAGAGGTGTATGTATGTCAACCACCAGGATTTGAAGATCCAGACTTTCCTAATAGAGTATACAAGGTTGAAAAAGCACTATATGGACTACATCAAGCTCCTAGAGCTTGGTATGAAACCTTGTCAACATATATGTTGGACATATGTGTTTCAAACGAGGAAAATGTGCAGACTGTATTCATCAAAAGGTACAAAGGTGTGATATTTTGTTGGTCTAAGTTTATGTGGATGATATCATCTTTGGTTCAACAAAGAAGGAGCTATGCATTGCATTTGAGAAGTTGATGAATGAGAGATTTTAGATGCGTTTTATGGGAGAACTTATATTCTTCTTAGGATTACAAGTGAAGCAGATGAAGGATGGCATATTTATTAGTCAAGATAAATATGTTGCTAAAATTTTAATGAAATTTAGGTTTATAGAAGTTAAGACTGCAAGCAGATCAATGGAAACTTAAAAGCCTCTGCTTAAGGATGAAGATGGTGAAGAAGTGGATGTTCATATGTATAGCTCTTTCTCAAGTATTGGTTATTGATGTATCTTACATCTTTTTAAGACCTGACTCTTGTTTGCAGTGTGTGCCTGTGCTAGATACCAAGTCAATCCAAAGGTTTTACATCTTCATGCTATGAAAAAGATTTTTGGGTACATAAAAGGTCTACCAAAATTTAGCCTTTGGTATCCAAAAGATTCTCCTTTTTATTTGGTAGAATACATTGATAGTTGATTATGCTAGAGCAAAAACTATTGGATAGGAAGTCTATGACTGGGGATGGTTGTCATTCATTCGAGTAGATTAATATCATGGCAGTGCCATGAAACAGACAGTAGTTGCAAATTCCAATAACAGAGATGAGTCATGTGGCTGCTTTACGTTGCTGTGGTATAAGTGCTTTGGGATTAGAAAATCTACTATTGATTATGGGTAAGAATTTTTATGATATACCAGATCATTTATTGAAAATATCAGTTCTACCTAAGAGGGTTAGAGGTTTGGAGTTCAGGATGATGAATTTGTGTTGTATAGAATGGTGGATCTCAAGCTCAAGTCCTTTTAATGGTTGGTTAGAAGGTTCAGTGGTGGGTTATTCTCTTTTCCTAGCGTGGATTGTTTTCCTTCGGGTTCTTTCCCTTGATCAGGTTTTTTTATGGAGGAAAAACACTCTTGGAACTGCCATTATTTAATGTTCTGCCCTTGCAAGTTATTTGATTGTGATTCGGTGGTGTTTTCTTGGTTATTGCTTGATGAAGAATGTTGTTTCTCTTGGGTTGTAATTTGTTGTATTTTCTCTAGTTTGTCTTTGCTTTATGTATTGAGGTTATGCTTTCTATTGGAGTTGGTGTATGGTGATGGTTCAGGGGATTCTGACTGGCCTCAGGATTTCTTGATGATTCAGAGTATGCTAGTCTCTTTTAGTTAGCCTCCTAATTCTCATATGTATTGTTGTCTTGTATTTGTAGCTTTGGATATGTCTAATGCCTATGTTTTGTGTGGCTAAAGTTGTTTAAGCTAGGGATGTGTCCTAGTTTTGTTAAAACTCTTTGTGCTTTTTGTAATTTGCCTTTTTGAGGCCTTTTCTTAATAAATTTACCGTTAGGAAAAAAAGAAATTGATTCAATTGGTCAAAATCCATACTGACAAGAATGTTGCAGATTTGCTTACAAAAGCTTTTGATGTAAGTAGATTTCAATATTTGATTGCAAGTATAGGAATGTTAAATCTTTAAAGTCTTTTTTTCTCTTGTAGAGTTTTGAATGAATTAGTACTGTTATTCATGTCATTAAAAGTTTTTGTTGTTAAGTATAATTAGTACTGTTGGTTATACTTAATATTGTTGAGTTAATATTGTTAGTTATACTTAATACTATTAGGTATAATTAATACTGTGAGGGTAGCAAATTGCTATGGCTTGTCTTTTCTTGGTTTTTTAACTAACATTTTGTAGGATAAGCAAAAAAAGTGTTAGATTGATAATGGAAAAGCTGTTTGTAATGGAATTGGAGTTAATGCTGGTGTCTTAAAGTTAATGCTGTTGCCATACACTTACTATTGCTAGGCAATAACCTTCTATTGTCTAGACATAAGGTTATACTGTTGGGAGTTACTATTGCTGGGTCTTTAGTCGAGGGTATTTTTTCATCAATACGTTGATTTAAGGGTTTTTCTATTTCAATCTTTTATCGCATTCTCACTCATGTAAATTACTCTCCAATTTACTAACCTACCTTTATTTTCCATCATCCATTATCAAAACCTAACATAAATGGCGACTCTAAAGTTTGCGGATACTCATAACATGGTCGCATTTTTTGTCTAAACCCGCAAAAAGTAATGGGTTTGAACAAATTGTGGATTTTCTGAATGCACACCCTATAAAGTATGCACTCACCATCAATCCTACTATTTATATCTCTTGCATTAAATAGTTCTAGTCTGTCATGGCCAAAACTATCAATGGGGAAGCACAGTTATATGCCCTAGTAGATGGCAAGAAGATAATAATCATTGAAGCATTTATGAGAAGAGATCTTCGTCTGGAAGATGAGGAAGGTATTGATTATTTACCTAATTCTACCATCTTTGAACAACTTGCATTGATGGGATATTAGAAAGTTTCATAGAAACTCACTTTTTCATGAGCATTCTTTAACACAATGAAAATTTCTGATTCATTCTATTCTATAATGTCTAAGTCCAAAGACTACTGCATGGAATGAGTTTAGTAGCACTGTGGCATCTGCTATTATCTGCTTAGCAACAAATCAGAAATTCAACTTTTCAAAGTTCATTTTTGGAGGTATGATTAGAAACTTAGATAATGTGTCTGGAAATTTTTTGATGTATCCAAGGTTTGTACAAGTGTTTTTGGAACACCAACTTGATGATCTGTCAACTCATAAGAGCATATATTGCACCCTCTCACACTAAGAAGATTTTTAGGAATATGAGAAGGGTAGGGAAAGGTTTTTCTGGTAGAGTAACACATTTATTTCCAACAATGGTGGTACAAAACCAAAGTAGAAATATGTGAAGGTTCAACAGTTCCAACTGATCCCCATCACACACCCCACACTTTTTTCAACCATCAACTGAAACTTAAAAGATACAAAACCTAGGAAGCCTAAATAAAGAAACATCTAGGTACCATAAGTAGTATTCTACTGAAAATGTTGTTATGTGGTGTCATAAGGAGTTGGGTGACAGGTTTTTTGGTGAGGGCTGACACTATTGCTTATAGCTTAAAAGCAGAGTCAGCGACAGTCGTTAACATAACTAAGACCCGATCAAGGCAACGCATAACGAATCTAGTTTTCCTTAGGCAGGGACAGTGGGTAACATAATAAGACCCGATCCAGGCAACGCCTATGAATCTAGTTTCATAGGAACTACTGCATGGTGGTGGTCCCATGGTGCCAGAGCCATTAGGGGATACTATTGCTCAAAATAGGTTTGAGAATGTATCTAAACATTCCAATGATTCACTGCTCGCAAGAGGTAACACACTTTGAAGTGATGAGGATAGACTTAAACTAAATGAATTGATGGAACTATGTACCAATTTACAAATTAAAGTTCACTTGATTAGTGGAAGACATAAGACCAATCAGATTAGTCAGAGATTGCAGCTTGAAAGAAGGGGAAGAAGCCTTGAAAAGAAGATAGGTCACGAAATCATAAGTGAGAGATTATACAAAGGTTGGTTGACAGCTAGGATAGAATCCTCTGGTGATGAAGAAAGTTTGGGTGAGGATGCATCCAAACAGGGGAGGAGGATTAATGCTATTGATGCAGATGAAGACATTACCCTGGTTAATGTTCAAAATGATGTTGATAATGAGATGTTGATATGCATGTTTTAGGTAGTGAGGAGGTATTTGTTGCAGGGCAAAATAAAAATGTTGTTGAAGAAGTAGTTGATGTTGCTCAAGATAGTATGTGCAACAAATGTTACAATAACTACGAAGAAAATATTTTGGCCCTCAAGGCACCTTGAAGCATTAAAAACTTCAAAACCCAAGGTGCAAGGGATTGTTTTTCAAGAGCCAGGTATAACAACAACAACAATTTCTTCACAACAACCATCACAGGACAAGGGCTGTAATGAATATATGATAGAAGAACCTGGGAAGTACTATGAAGAAGAAAGATTTTTTCAATATCAGTTTTGATGAAAAACTTTGCGAAAAAAGTTACAAGCCTGAATTTGAATGAAGAAGAAAGGCTTGCAGGAGAGAAAGCCTAAAAAAGAAAATATTAAGCCAATGTTGCCTTGATTGAAGAATGGGATGATATTCAGGCTAAGATTGAGGTGTTCATGAAGTGGAGCTCAAAGACTGCAAAGTGATGAGCCGAAGAGTTGTTTGTTGAAGAAAAAGGCAATATTATTTCCAACAATCTGGAGCAAAGTAGGAGAAGCGCTTTGCTGGCTAAAGTGTAGAAGAGAGAGAACAAAACACCAACCTACTTCATGATATTTGAGAGAGTGGGTTGTATAATTAACTTAGGGAATTAGTGTAAAATTTGGCAAAATTTGCATAATACGATAATTTGGTAGATAGCGGGTTTCATTGTTTTTCCTCCAAGATACTACATGGTTTTCTTGATACTACAACTTCCAATACAAGCTAATACATAATTCCTAAAACAAGGTATCCAAGATTGACGTCCGAGCTGACTAGTCACTAGCTCCTGGAGCTTCATGAAGTTCTCTCGGTCCTGTTGCTGTGACTCCTGAATTGAAGCTAACTGTCGCTCCATCTCCATACGAGCCTTTCTCTCCTAGCTACGAGTAACCATCTCGATAGCCTCCATGGTCTTAATCTTACCACGCAGAGAAGCATTTTATGCCTCAGCCATACCCATCCTAAACCTCAAAGTACTCATCTCCTCCTTGATAGGCACCCCTTGTAAATACTCATGAATGCCTTGAATAGCCTCCCCATGACGGGCTAGTGTTGTAACAATAGTCACTGCAGGAAAAGCAACTGCAGCGACAGGTACTGGGTGGACAACATCCATACCAATGTCAATCACATCTCCAAAATTTCCTTTAGAGAAATCAGCAGAGATGGGAATACTGGGTGCATCCATAACCTGCACAAGCAAACGTTTATATAGGTCGTCTTTATATGAAACCATGCAAGATGCGTGCAGTATGGATGATAAACGTGATGTAAGATGGTGTATGGTAAAAAAATAGATATGCACTCATTGCATGAATGGATACGTGACATGGCGAAATGAAATGCCTCATGGCATAAATGAATGATGGTATCGTGTAAGGTAAAGTAATGTTTGATAGTGTTTAGGACCTACGAGCTTATAGTACTACCTTGCCTACAGAAATGTTCCAGTATTTAGATAAATAACCCTTATATAAATAATTGTAGAGTATGTGTGAAAGAATGTAAAAACATCTATGCATATATATATGTAAGACTCTCATAGTATATACGTACTATAATATGAACACGTATATGAATCATGTAAGCATTTAGTATGACCAACTAATGCAACGGACAGTGTATGTATGTCTCGTAAAAATATTTTGGAAATGTGATTGTTGAAAATGGTTATAGTCTAGGTAAGATATGCAACCTAGTTCTCTATAACCTTGGCTCTGATTACCAATCTGTAACTCCCCCAAAAATGGGTCGCAACAGAATATGTTTTCGGGAGCGTTACTTCATAATACCATTGCTCAATTCATGAGAGAACGACCTCTAACTCTGTCGTTTAAAAAGAAATCTTGAATTATTTAGACTCTAATGCACATCACATAAGCCAAGCATCTAATTCACCTAAGAAAGACATGCTTAAAAAGTGTCAACATAAAGTTGGTGACTTCATAGGTTATTGTAAGTATAAATGTTGAACTAAAGTTTCGTAAAGTATGTATGACCGTTTCAATCCTTAAATGTTCACCAAAATGTATGTATGAATGTTGGAAATCAAAGAGTTGTAAGGTATGCATGACCATTTCAATCCCCAAATAGTCACAAAGCATAAGTATAAAAGTTGGAATCAAAGATGTGTATGATTATTGTATCACATACAATAGTCACAAAAAGTTAAGTATAGTTGGACCACCATTATTCAAAGTATGTATTGCCACTTTATTCAAGGCAACGTAAATATTCATGTGTGTATAAAACAATGATTACGATTACTCTAAGTTCATGAAATCGCTGCGTAGACTTATATGTATGCCACTTTATTCAAGGCACTGTAAATGTCCATGTACATGTACATGTTGTTCTTTACTCCGACATGCTATAATGTTCGTTTTCCCAGTGATAGCTAATCACCCGAACGGGGCTGTCACACCTAAATAGATCTATTTTATAACATTCGCGCTTACCCTCTAAGTAATTCACAGTTCAATCCGCTTAAGCTAATCCGTAATCATTTGGGTAAAAGTAAAGTAATGTCCTTGATTTAAAAAATAAAGTGAAACAAGCAATGTATTTCGTCCCAAAATAAGTAATTGAGTATGTAGACCAGTTTGTAAAACGAATTGTAAATGCACATGTAATGAATTCAAACCAATCATGTAAATGAAATTGGTAACAAGCATGTTCTCACCCCAAAAGTTGTAAAGTATATGTAAAACAAGTAAAACGTGGGGCTATAAACTCACCTCGAGTGTATGTATAGATTATAGCAAAATCAATATAGTGAAATGTCACGAATGATCCAGAATGCAACCTAATTAATTATAGGCCGTATGAGTACTAAGGGCATGCTTGGTTGGAGGTTATAAGGGGTAGGGAATGGGAAAGGATATCATTAGTGATGCTTGGTTAGACATAATATAATCATCCATTACCCCATACTAGGTAATACACCATTCCTCAACAATTTGAGGGTAATCAAAATTTATTCTCCTTTTTTCCTTCAACTGCCATAATTTTTTTGTATCTTTTATTTCTCTAGTTCTCTTTTTTAGTTATATAACTTTTGATCAATTTCTCTTTTACAATCACCTGCTACATCC
>BQNB010111828.1:0-22269 GCA_026074375.1 Tanacetum coccineum | reverse complement strand
AGTTAATAAAAAGTTGTAAATATGTCTTCTCTTCTTGCAGCAATATTGATGAGGTTATTGCAAAGTTTGCTCGACTAACACCGCAAGAAAGAGCAAAACTGTAAGAAATCAGTCTGTTGCTTGTGATCTTATGATTATTTTATTTCGAATGTGAATTTATAAATTTGACGAACTGTTCCTCGTTTACCTTGAACAGGAAATTGGAGAGCCTTGAAGTAAGACTGTTTCTATATGAAACTACATATTTTCTATTATTAGATTATTTGTTGATTGTTTGAGCATATAGGCGTAGAAGAAAACATTCAAGAAGCTGGACCATGATGTAAATATACAAGACTTTGCGAGTTCAAGGTTGATGATAATTTTGATCAGATTTATGTTATCTTCTTTAGCTATATTTTCGCTGTGATGCAACATCTGATCAAAGTTTATTTTGGTTGTGTTTGCAGCAATCAATTAGCTGAGGTCACAACACATGCCAAATTACTTTTATATTGGAAGTTACATCAGATGCTTCTGTCAATTAAATGTTCTAATAGTCGAATAATGTTTTCAGGATTTAAGCAACCATGCAATGATGTTGCGAGCTCAATTAGCTGACATGCATAAACGATTAAGGTACATTTGACTTCTGGTTAGCTAGTTGTTTTATAATCATTCTCTTAGTTTCTTTCTTCTGTTATCTTGCTCATGTGTTTTTATTTGTTATAAAACAAATACTTGACGCACTCTTCTGTATATTGCATGCTACATTTCCCTTGAAATTTATTTTGCGTCCTCTTGATTAGTTATTGAAGTAATCGAGACAAGATCGACAATGTTGAACATCTTAAGCAGATGGAAGATTCCTTAAGGGAATCACTTGACAATATTATTCGACTACACAAGGTATCAACATATCTGACAATATAGTTATTTCTTTCAAAAGCATTTTATATAACTATTTACCAATACTTGAGCCCATAATTAGTAATAAATGGCTTTTGGCAGGACAACTTTGGATAGCAAAAGCTTATGTTATCGAAAGGCGTGCATATATGTTCTCACAGTCGTGCATATATGTTATCGAAAGGCGTGCATATATGTTCTTGCAAGGGTACTCATATGTTCTAATGAATTTGAGAGAGAAAGTGAAACGTGCACATATGTTTTTCGAAGAGTGCACACATGTTTTTGAACAACATGGATATAGTTGGATTTATATATCTAATGTATTTCATTTGATATCAAATTTTGTTTATGTATTTATGTTTTTGGTTCGTTATTTGTATTTGAAATGTATTTCATTTGATATTAATTTTTGTCTATATTTTGTGTTATAAATTTTGAAGATTAAACAATGTGCACAAGAAACATATGTGTAATTACCATATTAAGTTAAAAATATACATTAGAAACATGGAATTTACAATATTAAAAAAAACATATATGCACTTTTTTTTTTCTTTTGAAAACAGTATATACTAAAAAAAATATATAAAATAAAAAAAATTAATTCTGAAAATAAAAAGGTTTAAAAAAAACGTTTTTTAATTAAAAAATTCAAAAAAAGTCAAAATGTGTTTTGACTATTTTACCCTTTTGAATTAAATAAAAAAAAGTAATGATACTAAATTCTAATTGGTTTAAAGTGGTTTTGTAGGTTCTGTATAAAAAAGTGGTTCTGCAAAGAACGGTCCCCTATATATATATATATATATATATATATATATATATATATATATATATATACATGTGTATATATATATATACATGTGTATATATATATATATATATATATTATATATTATTTATATATATGATTTATCATTGCAAAATATTTTTATTTTCTTGTTGTGGAAGACCAGGTTGACCCGGTGGCATATGGAAAACCCTCTTTACTCACATTCATCTAGTCTGTTTTTTTATCGGTTTATGTTCGTATTTTTTGTCTTTTAATATTTTTGACTTATCAAACTTTAATTTTTTTGTTTCGTACTTTCAGTTATATAGATTTATAATAAAAACAAAATTATAAAAAAAAAGAAAAAAAAAAGAAGAGGTTGTCGATAATCAATTTAAAAGGTGCATGGATAACTTAAGCCTTTGTATATGTCCCATTTTCAAATTTAAGAGGTTTGATCTTAAAAGAAAAGCTAATTTAAATATAAGGGTAAAAAAAATGTTTCGATCACTTGGACTTGGCATCAATTAGGACACAACGTTCAGAACACAAGATGTAGCGGCTTAAGTCAATTAGAACATCAACTTTTTTACTTTTCACTATATCACTTTAGTTGGCACGGTACGGGACAATTTTTGTGTCGTTTTGGGGGAATACGCTTCACGAATTCGCGAAAGCCACAATAGATGTGATGTTTTCGTGCTTGGCGCCGAAATAGCCAGCCGAATTGGTCCCGGAAAACGCAGCATGAAAACGCGAGACACTGTACCGTGTCTGGCGTTTTCGTGTATTATTTTTTTTAATTAAATGTGGGGTCACTATAACACCAGAAATTGTGGTGTTAACTAGAGAGCCTGTTTTTGGTGTTATGGGGGGTTTTGTCGTTTTGGGGGAAACGCTGCACGAAAACGCGAAAGCCACAATAGATGTGGCGTTTTCGTGCTTGGCACCGAAATAGCCAGCTGAGATGGTCCCGGAAAACGCAGCATGAAAACGCGAGACACTGTATCGTGTCTCGCGTTTTTGTGTTCTGGCGCCGTCGTGCATTGATTTTTTTTAAATGTGGGATCACCATAACACCAGAAATTTTGGTGTTAACTAGGGAGCTTGTTTTTGGTGTTATGGGGTGTTTTGGTGTTATGAGAAAAAGTGATGATGTGACACCACTTTTCCCACGGCTTGAGCACGAAAACACCACACTGTACCCCGTGCTCTTACACATATCATATGCTAAACTTTTTTTTTCGAAGAAAAATAAAAGTGGGACGAAAGCATTTTGTATGTTCGTATCATGTACTTCATGTCACATAGCATTAATAAAATCTGCATTTTCCTAAAACAAACAGGCAAATAGAAAAAAATTTGTAAGTTCGATAAAGTGACAATCTACATCCTGGTATCATCTTACATTCATACCATTTCAATCATTTTCGAGCACTCAAATTTAATAATGAACGAGGTTAATAACTCGCGCAGTGTGGCGGAACATGTGGGACTGTAGGACTCACTGTACAACGAACTGATAAGCTAAAAACATATTTCCCTAAGTATTTTAAATACATGTCAGAAGCATTGCAATATTGGGCTCGTTTTGTTCGCAATTGGACGATCTTTTCAGCGACATTTTTTTTAAAATTAATCGATAGAGATTCGTTCAAGATTTGATAAATAAAGTTTGTTATATTAAAAAGTCGTGGATAAGTTAAAGTTTAAGGTCGGGTTTGTAACACTTAACATATTTTAGGGTGCGTTTTGAAAATTGTTTTTTTAATATATATATTAAACTTCAACATTTTTAATGAAATCGGACGCACGCCGGCAACATTTTGTTCCCAATTCGACGATATTTTCAGCAACATTTTTTTTCTCGAATAAATCGGTAGGTATGCGCTCCGTAATTGATAAATAAAATTTTTGTTTTATTAAAAAGTCGTAGATAGGTTAAACTTCAGGGTGCGTTTTGAAAATTGTTTTATGTATGTCAGAAGTATTGCAATATTTGGCTCGTTTTGTTCGCAATTCAAAGATTTTTCCGCGGGTATTTTTTTATCTGAATGAATCGATAGATATGTGTTACATATTTGAGAAATAAAGTTTATTATATAAAAAAGTCGTAAGAAGGTAAAAGTTGATGTTACGTTTTGTAAATTTTCTTTTTTTATTCTATTTACATTAAACTTCAACAATTTTTATAAAATCGTGCGTATGTCAGAAGCATCGCAATAGTGCCCACGTTTTGTTCGCAATTCGAAGATATCTCCGATGATATTTTTTTTATCTGGATGAATCTGTAGATATGCGCTATACATTTGATGAATAAAGTTTATTATATAAAAATTCGTAAATAGTTAAAAGTTGAGGTTCTTTTTATATGTTTTCTTTTTTTCTCATTGGGCCGGTTGTAAGGCTGTCTTTTTGGCCCAATATATGCTATATTCATCAATAGTATTTTAATAATATTTTAATTTGGTTACTATTCATCCTTTTTGATGTTTAATTATATTTATTATTATATAATATGTACAACCACTACCTAAAAATTAGCCTACAAAATTTAATTATTTTATGTTGCGAATAAGCCTTTTGTAAAGAAATGAACGAACTAATAATATACCGTAGTGGGAGACAATGTGATCTAGTACTTTTTGTCTTTTTACATTTGTACCGTTCTTTCAAATGCATATTTTAATTGAACTCGTCATACTTTAATCATAGTTGTTAAAACGTGGAGCAAACTATTAAAGTATATGTTCACAATGTTTATAACCCTTTTTATCTAAGTTTCATTTCTTGCCAACTCAAAAGTTTGTTTTGTCTATTTGTCTTCATTCTTCTTACTTTTCATTATTTAATTTTAAAAGATTGAAAAGCATATAACATGGTTTCATCGGGTGTGGGGTATGGTTGTAATGGGGGGGGAGAGTGGTGTGCATTTTTTTGTTTTTGTTTTTTGTTTTGGGGTTTTGTTTCTCTTTGGCGTTTTTTAAAGCAACTAGGCAAAATGGTTTAACGTTTTGTACGCAATGTTTGTTTGACAGTAAACAACTAGCATGACTAATTTTTCTAAACGCTTCAAACTAAAATGTCTACACATAATTACAAATATCAATTACAAGTAATCATAGCATCTACATTAAAAATAACAACATATGCAACAATAGTTATATAAGACATTATCAAATAACACTAAACTTACTTCTAGTGCTTTTTTCACTAATGCAACACATTACCTCCTTATTCAATTTTAACCCGCCAAACCTATATAGAAAAATCTACCTATGGGGGGAAAAAAAACGAGCCGAGTCTCGAGCATGTCAGAGCTTGAGCTCGGCTCGTTTACATTTTAGAAAGCTCGAGCACGAGATCGTTTAGAGGCTTAAGATTTGAGCTCGAGCTCGGCTCGTGGTATGATATCGAGCTCGGCTCGTTTGAGATGCGTTTATAAATAATAAAGTTTGGCTTCTTGAGCTTACTTGTTCAAGCTCGTTTATCTAGAGCTCGTTTATTGTTTTAAGCTCGTTTAGGCTCGCGAGCCTACACGAGCTTTGTAAATAAAGCTCAAGCTCGAACTCATTTACTAAATGAGCTCTTCGAGCTTTTTACCGATCCGATCTCAAACTCGCCTTTTCAACCCTTATTAATCCAACACATGGGAATTCCAATAAAGGCAACCACTAAAGTAATCAAACAAGTTGACCTTCACGACCACCATCCCACTTTGAGATCATGTCATAACTTCATCTTTGACTCAAATACTCCAACAAAACATATACTCCCACAAAACACACACTTAAAAAAATGGCACTTGCTAAAGAACTCATGGGCACTTCCATACTCCAAGAAAAACAACCATCTTTTACCAACTCAAAAGCTCTGAAACCCATGCATCATAACCATGTTTCCATATCTGAAAATGGGTCATTTAGGATTAGAACAAAGAAGGTGGTGGTGGTTAAGTCTGCTATAAGTGAAGATATAGCTAAGTTTGTTACTAAAAGTGGTGAAAAAGATAGTAAAAAAGTAAGTTTTAAAGTGAGAGGTGTTTTGACTGTCAGGAATAAAGTTCAGGAGGATTTTAAGGAGACTCTTGTCAAAAAGATTGATGCTTTTGCTGATCAGCTTATTGGGAGGAATGTTGTTTTGGAGCTTTTTAGTCTTGACATTGATCCAAGTATGTGTTTTTTATCATCTTGGCTAGCTTATTGGATATATTTATGTTTTCTTGATATTTATGCAAATTGCTTATTTGTAGGGTGTTTAGGGTTGCTTATTTTTCTGATTATCTGCTTTTTTGGGGGGTACGGCTTATTTGGTTTTGGGCTTATTTTTCATAAGCTAACTTTTTTTGGTTTATTTGGTTTTTAGTCTTGAGATTGATTCAAGTATGTGTCTCAGCTTTTTGATCATCTTGGCTTATTGGATACTAGTATATGTTTATGTTTCAATATATTGGTTTTCAGATGTTTATGCAAATTGCTTATTTAAAGGGTGTTTGGGATTGCTTATTTTTCTGCTTTTTAAGCAGAAAAATAACCCTCTTCTTTTTGTCAAAATACTTTAAGGGGGTGTTGTTTCGGCTTATATAGCCGGCTTGTGGCTTATTTGGTTTTGGGCTTATGTTTCATAAGCTCACTTTTTTGTGGCTTATTTTGAAACTATTCAGCTTATGGTTTATTTGGTTTTGGGCTTAGTCTTGACATTGATCTAAGTATGCTTTTTCATCATGTTGGATTATTGGATATATATTTATGTTTTATTGATATATTGGTTTTCAGGTGTTTATGCAAATTGCTTATTTGTAGGGTGTTTGGGATTGCTTATTTTTCTGATTATCTGCTTTTTCATCTGGAAACTTGCCTATTTTAGGCAGAAAAAACACCCAAATTGTTTTAGTTGTTTAAGCTTATAGGTGGGCTTACGAGCGTATTTGATTTCGGCATATATTTCATAAGCTCCTATTTATCGGCTTAGTTTGAGACTTATGGGCTTATATAAGTTTATCATATCATAATAAACACATATTGATATATAAGCCCACAAGTCTCAAATAAGCCAGAAAATTGGGGCTTATAAAATATAAGCCGAAAAACAAATAAGCTCATAAGCCCACATATAAGGTTAAACAAACACAGCTATAGCCGGGTTATGCCTTATTTGGTTTTGGGCTTATGTTTCATAAACTCACTTTTGTGGCTTATTTTGAATCTTCTCGGCTTATATAAGTTTATTATGTTATAATAAGCTTATATAAGCAGAAAAGTTTCAAAGTAAGCCACAAAAAGTGAGTTATCAAAACATAATCCGCAAACCAAATGCGGCTAGACGGCTATAAAACTGCTTATTAATAAAGGGTTACTATGAAGAAAGCAATTTATATAAGCAATCCCAAACACCTTGGAAAGATATTGTGGGGGTGAATGGATTAGCTTAACTTTCCTCACTTAAGCGGCTTATTTTGAGACTTATGGGCTTATATAAGTTAAGCCCACAAGTCTCGAAATAAGCCAGAATTAGGGGCTTATAAAATATATGTCGAAAGACAAATAAGCTCATAAGCCGGAAAAAGTGGGATTATGAGCTTTTCCAAAATCTTATAAGCCCATAAGCCCAGAAAATAAGCTAATCCAAACACCACTTTTTAATACAGTAGCTTTGTAGGTTTTTAGATTGTTTATGCAAACTGCTTATTCAAACATTTTAATGCAACCTGTTTGTATGTTTACTTTTGTTGATTTTTTGTTTCATTCTGATTGTCAAGAAACAAAGGCTCCAAAGAAAAGCAAAGAAGCTGTACTAAAGGACTGGTCACAAAAAGCAAATCTTAAATCCGAAAAAGTCAACTATACATCTGATATATCAGTGGAATCTGATTTCGGTGTCCCTGGAGCGATTACGATTACTAATAAGCATCAAAAAGAGTTTTATTTGGAGAGCATTACTATCGAAGGATTTGCGTGTGGTCCTGTTTATTTCCCTTGTAATTCTTGGGTTCAATCCGTTAATGATCATGCTGAACCAAGAATTTTCTTCTCTTATCAGGTCAACATTGTTTTCTTAATCTAAACTGCTTATGCAATTACACTACAAGAAAAACAGCTTTTAGCGACGAAACTTTTTCGGGACTACGGAAAATAGTCCGAACAAGTCCACTAGACGACAAAAACACAACTTTTCACAACCCATCCTCTCCTATATACCCCAAAACGCTACGAAATATAAATGTATGCATAGTGCTCAAAAATAATTCAACAAGCATCTTTCTTTAAATCCCATTGCATGTGCTCATGCTCACTGAAACAAGCTAGTGACACATATAATGTCATTCTCGATGGCGGCCATTTCTTAAGATGACAAAACCAAGTATTACTTACCACTGACATTTTGACTTAGCCATTTGTCTTGAAATATTCAAAAATCTAACCCAAGTAAACATGAACCAAGACCACAAAAATGAACCACATGGTCCTTGTGCCTAGTTTCGGTTCTTTCGGCCGAGCAAAGGGGAGAACACACACCTTTGGTGTGTGGTTGGTCACTTGTAGCAACAATTAACCCATCAAAACCTAGCCCATCTACTTGCTATATAAACTAAATAGCATATAACACAACCTAGGGTTTTATTTCATTCCAAGTTACCCAACAGAAAACCACAACAGACTCCCATCCCCTCCCCCTCTTTATGCTGCAACGACCACACACCCCCTCGCACCACCAATACCAATTCATAACTTTTGATTCCCTTCAAGATCCAAGCATTTTAAGTTCATCTCTAGTCATATCTAAGGAGTATCCAAGTATTTGTTCATTGATTTCAAGGGTTTTCAAGGTTATAAAATTAGGGTTTCTAATTTTATAAGTGGGGTTTTTGGGCAAGATCTATGTGAAATCCATCTTTTTGCTTTTTTCCCTTGGTGAGTATATATTCCCTTGACCCATCATTATTATTTTTTTATGATATGGTAATGAATCCCTTTAGGCAATAGAAACCTTTATGTTTTAAAATCCAAAAGAATCCCCACCGTGGTTTTTTTTGTTTTTTATTATTAAAACAAAAAATAAAAATAAATTAGATATATTTTTGTTATCTTTTTTATAAAGTGGAAGCAAAATTTATTTACATTTCTTTTTTTACAACTTAAGTTTTAATGTTTTAATTATATGTTCTTTCGGTAGAGATTGAGTGTAGGTAAGATATTTTCATAAACCCAATAAGGAATTAGGAATGTTTGGTATAAAGGTTTTAGCTTTGTTGGTTTGGAGTTTATTGGTAAAATAAGAATTTTGAAGCTAGAAATTAGAGGCACAAAAATAAAATGCGAGGTTTGGGTTTTTTTGATTTTTTTTTGGGTCGTATTTCCATAAAACTACCCCTTTGCTGTTCCCGAAATGGTTATTGAAAAGTTTTTTAGAGCGAACCTAAAAATGTTATCATTAAGGCGTAAAATGTAGTTTTTTTTGAAGAAGCCTTTTGTTTTCAAATAGATAATGTTTTTTTACACATACCGGACTTAAAACCGGCCCCAAGTTAAAGTCCACAAGAAACTTGAAAACATATTTCCCTTTTTTCCTTCCGGCAAAACCCAATGAAAAGTGGGGCTGAATGTGAATAGTAAAAAAAACAGCTTTTTTTTTTTTTTGCTTTTCAGGACCACGTTCGGAAGGTACATTTTTTTGGACTCTCTTAAACTCTTAGCGAAACATGTAGTAACACACATATATTGATTTTATAACATTTAAAAAAATGTCATATACAATATTTTAGAAAATGCGATAAAGTTACTTAACAAATATTAAGTTATTGGTAAAGTTATTCAGCGGATCAGACTTGGAAAGTTTTAATCGATTAAGACTAGAATTAGTTTGTTGCGTTTTTTGGAGAATATGGAAACTTAACAAAAAATGTTTCAGGGGAAACGCATAATTAAACATTTTAAAACAAAAAAAACCTTTCCCCCTAAAAGGGAAAAGTTTATCTTCTAAAGAAAGTAACTTCTTGCAAGTGGGACGGATTTTTATCCCATAGATGTTTTGTAAATCTTCTTCAATTGGTCCCCTTTTTAATAATTAAAAACACAAACACCGTAGGATGTCTTTTTAAAAATGCAAATGAACATAGATACACCTACTTGTTTTACTTTAAACAAAATACTAAAGTTCATACCAAAATAAATTTAATCTAGTCGCGGGCTAGACCCTCCTTATATCATCATCATTTGTTGTGATTAAACGCGTCATTTGCCTTTGTTTTAAGTAGTGTAGTTTTCATAGCCCCCACATTTTTTACCTGTTTTTGCAAAAATTCTTTAATACTTTGGGGATGAAGAAAAACCCCCATAGTTTTATGCTTAAAAAAATGGACACAAGACCATTAAATTTAAAGGTTGAGTGTTTTTTTTATATATTTTTACCATTTTTCACGTGTTTGCCTAAGTTAGCTTACAAACCTCATACTAGCCTCTATAACTGACTCTTCTAACTTCAGACAACACTTCACCAACTCACACAATTCTCACCAGGTGGTAGGCGCCAGTATGGGGGGGGAGACATTACAACATTAGGGAGTGGGAGTTCAACAGGGGCCCCACCGGGACAAAAACAGAATCCGTATAGATCCCACCAATGTGCCGATTTATGTGATATTAACAGAAGTGTGCGGGGATGGGCGCGTATATATCTGGATCGTGAAGGCGAAAAAAGATCACTTTGTGGAAACTAATTTTCTCCCAAACTGCATTATGATTTCCACATAACGAAAGAACAACGGATATTATGTTCCCAATGTCTATTGCGAGCGTATTTGTTGGTGGGTCCCTTTGGTTTTTGGGACAACCCAGTTAAAAAGGGCACGGAACATTATTATTTCATTATAATGAAAATGTCCCTTCGATTGTTATTAGCCCATCGGTGTTCCATGAGCTTAGCTAATCGCAACATAATAAACTTTTTTTTTAAAATAAGCGCTGTTTTGAATTTGTATAAAGTAAGTTGTCGCATTTACGTGTTAAACTCATTGTGGCCACTCCTTTTGATAAAAACTTAAACCTATGAATTCCCCACCAACAATTATGTTATGTAACGGTTTTAAACATGTTTTTCCTCAGGTGCTATAGCTTGGGCCTTGATTCATGATGCTTGATGGTGTCTAATGCTTATGTGAATTCTACCATTTTCAAGACCTATCCTTTAATTTTTAATACTCGTGGTCTTAGTCAAACACTATAATGCTTTTATTCGCTTCAGAATTTTGAATTTCCATAATGCCTGGGAAATTTGTAAAACTTAAATTAATTTTTTTAATTAATGGCGACATAGTATAACTATTCAAAACGGTACCTTAGATTATGGTTCGTTCTTTATATTGCTTGTGTTCGGATTATTATAATGACGTCACAAACAAAGAACCCTTCGATACCTATTCCGTCCATGCCCCATCTGAGGGTGTGCAGATAATTGGATCTAGAGCCGAAGGTTCTAGAGAAAGAACCAGTAGTTATACTAGTCCCAGTCTATAACCAGTTGCTATGATCCTATTAGTACCACATCTATATGTGCTTTGACTTCGCATCGTACTACCAACACCCACATTTATGTATCAATTAAATATAAATACATAGTAAAAATAAACACAACAACCAAGGAATCATCAAGGATCCCCGCGCGAGACCAAGAAAACCCGTTAAGTAGTAATAGAGTATTCCACCGGGTCGTATACTGTCCCCAACGAGGCTCAAAATGGAAAATTGGAATGAACGAATGAAGATTGGAGTTTGAATATAGACAATGAAGAAAATAAAGAATTAGGTGGTGCACTAAACTTTAATAAGCAAAAGCCACACAAAAGATAAGCGAGGAAAAATAAGACATAGCAAGAAAAAAAGATAGAAATGGTGAAAACACTTAAAACATTTACACTAAGACAGAAATAAGCACAAATAAACTAAGACAAAAATCAATAAGCTACAGCTAACCTAAAAAAGCAATTCAAAAAGCAATCAAAGCTAAATTAAGCAATGAAACTCACAGCAGCACTAACAATAGTACTTAACAGTTTTAACTAACAGTACTAACTTGAATAAGTTAGTACTTCAAATTGTAAGTTAAGTACTAGTTAGTTTTGGTTAGTACTGCTTAAGCTTAAAAACAACACAAATAATGAAACAGAAATAAGAAAATAAACCAAAACAGAGTTTAACCAACCTAACCCTAATGAAAGCGAACTTCAGGAGTAAAATAAGCAACTAAATAACAAGAATGGCAAATGAGCTAAAAAATAGCTACAATCCTGTTTTTAGGTCCAGACCTCAAAAAAATGGCTAAATTTAAAAAGAGTCCGTTTTTTTTTAGTATATTTAGCCAAAACGCAAAAAACAAACGAAAGGGTTTGTTTACAAAAAAACCGAACATGTTTTTAAGCAACATTAATAAAGACCAAAAAAAAAAACTAGTAAAAATAAGCACCTTTAATAAGCTCCAAAAAGCCAAACAAAGAAAACAGCTGCTGATTGCAGAAATTTGCTTAAACTTTTAAGTTTTTTTGTATTAGGACACTACACAACTCCAAAAGTAAGAGAGCTTCAAATTTTGCAAAAAGGAAGAGATTGTTTTGGAAAGCTTAATAAGTGAATAATTTGATTCCAAAAAGCTATTTTTCAACCAAACAACACAAACCTTAAACTTAAACTCAATTTACTCAATTTGCCATAAAAAGGTATTACACAGGTTAGTAAACTCAACACTCCTACGTCTAACTTTTTTCTTAAATAAGCAAATTCAAAATAAGCTAAAATCACCAATAAAGCCAAACTGAAAAGTGGGGATTTATGGAAATACATGCTCACTAATTAGAGATCCGTCTTATATTTAAGACCCCCACCCCTATTCACTATTAATAAATAAGCTAAATGAAATAAATCCACAATAAATGCGACAAAAGGACATACAACTATGACTAATTACAATTTTTTATTTATATTGTAATAAAAAAAAAGAAAACAACAAAAATCCCCAAAAAACAACTCAATAAAAACTTAATCTCACCCAACTCACCCACCCCCACCCACAATCGCCAGCATCCAACCCCCCAACCCCCCCCCCGCACCGCCCCCCCCCCCCACCCCCCTCAAACTAACCACCACCAGATCCACCCCCCCCATCGCAACATAACCCCCCCCCACACACCCCACCCCCCCCGCACCCCCACACCCAAACACACCCCCCATAGCTCCTCACGCCCCAATTTATACCAACACCCACCCACCCCCTCTTACCACTGCCCCCCCATTCTAACTACACCGCCACGCCACTCCTACCCAACCCCTAACTACCCTACAACTTCACTAACCCCCCTAAACTACCCCCCCCCCCCCCCCCCCCGCTCCCCACAGTCCCGCCTAACACCCCCCCCACAAACCCTAAAAAACCCCCCTGACCCCTATCAACATACAAACACCCAGCAACAAAAGTTCCAACACCACAATTGGATTAAAACCCCGATTACAATTCACAACCAACAGAAGACGAATATGAACTAATAAGCAACTTTAACCAAAAATCAAATAAATAAGCACATAAAAATAATCAGACTTAGTCCAAACAGTAATAAATCATAACAAACAGTTAAAAAAACAAATGAACTACACCCTAACTAACAAAGAAAGAGATACACAACTATTTTTAAACTAACAACAAAAAACAAGAAAATCACTAAACCATAATACTGATAAAAACACAAATAAGTAAACAAAAGTCACAAATAAGCACTAATAACAGTTCTAACAGTAAATAAGAAAAGTAAGAAAAAGAGAGACTTACAACACCCTTGCTCAAAACAGGGTTAAACAAAGAATCTACAAGCTCTAGCTTGTATAAAACAAGCTAGTAGTGTCCATAAGCCCATCCAGAACTGGCTTATCATCCATAGAGTAAGCTGTGGAATATTTAAGAGTGATTTTTGTGAATTTCTCTTAACTACTTAACTTATTAAATTTACTTAATTAAAGCAGCTTATAAATAAGCTGTATTGAGAGCTTTTGAACACAAAACAACACAATAAATAAACTTAACACTTGGAATTGTAAATTGACTTAAAAATCTCAAATTTGCATTAAAACTTGAAAGAGTTACAAGATGAAAGTAAAAGTTGTAAATGACTGAAAATAAGCTAAGTTATTAAAAAAACTAAAAACTAACTAGTTACTAACATACTAGATGCCTCAAAGGCTTACAAAAAGCTCTATTTATAGCCGAAGTCTTGGACTTGCAGCTTGTGCTTCTTTTGAAGAGCAAAAACCAAGTGTGCTAGTTGTGTGAGGTAATTCTGAAATGAATCCCAGCCTTCAATTTCATTTGTGCTTCTTTGGAATCAATCTCAGCCATCGAAATGCTTTGAGAATGGAGAGGGATTGCCAACATGGACTTTATACAACTGGGGGGAGTTGGTAGTAGGGTGGATGAAATGATTTTGGCTAGGGAGAGAAGTATGGGAGCAAAACAGGGTGCTGGCTGGTTTTTGGTATTGGCGGGAAGGTTGGGAAAAAAAGGTTTATACAAGTTGGGCTGTGACAGAGAGAGGTTGAAGATGATTAAGGGTATGTTTGGTTTGTGTACAAGAAAAGCCCCTCCACATCTTTCTTCTTTTCATTCTCTTTTTCCCTTTTCTTTCTTTTATAACTTAAGTTTCCCAAATTGGCATAATCAGCCCCCGTGGTTTATATAATAATATAACTTAGGGGTTTGGCATTTTTGACCCCTCAAGTTATATTTTTCTTTGCTTTTTCTTCTCGGAGTTGACTTGACTTTGATTGGGCTTCGTCTTTTCCATTCCGTGCTCGGTTTTGTTAGTTTTTTCGCTTTCTTTTTGAATATCCGTTCCTGCACAATTCAAATGCAAAACATACAAATACAATGTATCTTTTGTGCGTTTTTAGTCTTTTAAGTCCATTTTTAATGGAAAATGGTATGTGTAATTAAGCACATACCATGCTTACATGTTGTCTATACTTGCTATATAGATATTATATAATATATATAAGATTTTTATATATACCTGAGACTATTATATATTGCCATATTTACCTTGCCATTCATTTCATTATTTTATGCCTTGCATGGTTTCATATAAAGGAGATTTATATAAACTTTTGCTTGCGGAGATCATGGCAGCTCCAGTTATTGCTATTCCTTTTGATTCTTCGGATGAGAGTATGGGATCACCGCCCACTCGGGTTATTCTCTTTGGTGATATTCCTACTGTTATTCCTTCTACTTCTGTGTTTGCTCCAGAGACTTCTACTACTGCCCATGTTATTTCATCTGTCGCTCCTGTGGTTGAGACGGCTATTGTCGCTTCACCCACTGGATTTTATGGCTTGGTTCCTTATTCGAACTCCGATTCTGATTCACATGATGAGATGGATTCTCCAGAGTACATTACCCCGTTGCCACTACTTCACCATTCTTATGTACTGATTCTTCTAGGGATTCTGGTTCTTCTGAGACACCACCATCATATGATCCTTATGTTGCTGCCATTGCTCGTTGGAGGAGTAGGGTAACAACACGTTCATCATCACCATCAGATTTTCCTCCTGCTCCTGTTACTGCCCCGCCCGGGACTCGTCGACGAGCAACTATTCTGATCCGATCCGGGGAGGCTATTCCTCTAGGTCGACTTTACCGTACCCATCCTAATGGGCCACGAAGGGTTATGACTCCGAGGAAGAGGGTTAGACCATTACCAGCTCATAGATTAGCACGGAGACATGTATCACCTCGTGCTACAGATCACCATTCACCTTCTGCTAGTTCATCTTCAGATCATTCGCCAGTTCATTCTTCGGGATTTGATACACCAGATCAGGCTCACTCTGGATCTTTGGCTAGGGTTGCAGTACCCAGATTGGTTTATCCCCCAGTGAGTACACCTCGTTATAGTGAGGCATTCCATCGTTGGAGAGCTTCTCCATTGTCTACTGTTTATCCACCGACTACTTCTGAGTCTTCATCTGGAGATTCTTCATCCGAGAGATCATTGCATTTATCTTCTCCTTCTGTTGGACCATCTCGAAAGAGATCTAGGTCACCTGTTGATTCAGTACCCTCATCTTCACCGGCTGTGGGATCATTAGCTCTTACCCGTGCTGATATCTTACCACCTCACAAGAGGTTCAGATATTCATACTCATCTGAGGCCAGCATGGAGGAGGATATTGAGGTTGGTACTACAGAGGCTGAGGTTGGTTTAGAGTTGGCTATTGGCGATGAGATCGTTGTTAGAGATAGGGATGATAGGGATGATGCTGAGGAGTATGAGGCGGACACCAGTGCCGGAGGCACGATTGAGGTGGGTATTGACCCGAGGTCGATGCCAGTAGCAGTTGGGGAAAGTGAGGAGCCTACTGGAGGGGATTCTTCTGATTCTTCGGGTACTAAAGATGGCAGTGTTAGGTCGGTTGAGGATATGCAGATTGATTTGGGTGATGCTATACATGATTTTTATCACCACATGTCTGAGATTCGTGTTGACAGGGTTGTTAGTATTGAGGCTACTCAAAGACAGCTGGAGGTTGGTCAGATGATAGCTGGAGGAGAGCATGCTAGGATGGATGAGAGCATTAGTAGCTTGAGGTTGGAGAACCTTAAGGTCCGAGCATTATTGGGTGTTGAGAGAGATTGTGTAGACAGTCTTCGCCTCCACATGTCTCGCTCCCAGGAAGAGTTTAGACAGATTCGTGATGATCGTGACGACCTTAGGAGGAGGTTGAGGAGGTTGAGGAGGTTAGAGTCATTCGTTGAGAGGCGTTTGGGATTCCGCCTATAGTTTGATAGTGATGTGATTATGTAGAACGTTAGACTATGATTAGGTCTAGATGTTAGCAGTAGGCATTTTGTAAATCAAGTAACTCGTTATGAGCCGATGTATCGAATCTTATTATGATCTATATGAAATCATATTTTGTTATCCTATCATGTGTTAATTTGTGATATGGTGTTATTAATTTATTGGTTCTGGCAAAATGTGTGATTAATATATTTTGTTTTATATCATGTATTTACTTCTTGTTATTAGTAACCATATATATTCGTTTCAATTCTCACCAAGTGTTGTGTCTTGTGTTATAGAACCATGACTAACACTTGCTCTGGAATGACCCCCACCGCTATCGAAGAAATGATCAACCGCCGTATGGCCGAGGCTCTCGAGACCCATGAGGCTAACAGAATCATTGGACTCGAAAATGTGAACGGTAATGGAGGAAGAAATGGTAACATGAATGGTAATAGAGGAGGAGATGGTGATATGCATGGTAATGGAGGAGGAGATGGTAATGGAAATGGTAACAATGGAGGTAACAACGGTGGCGGTAATGGAGACCACAATGGGAATGGAAGAGGCGATAGGCATGAGTGTACAACAGGTAATATTAGATGTACCAAAATGGGCGGGCTGGGTAACGGGTCAAAAATAATATTTTTTAATGATATTTAGTCTGTCAAACAGGATTAAACTATTTTCTTATTTCAATAATAATCTTTTTTTTGTTAGAATTAATTAGAAAGATTTATGCATTAAAAATACAGCTTTTGACCCGTTCTTATTTCATTTACATGTTGATCTGTTAGAGATAAATATTTAACCGAGACACGTAACTGATGAATGGTTAATATTCTGGTACATGTTGACAAGTCTATCTGGAAATAATCTATTCATAATAGACAACCATACATATACCTTACCATTTCTTAACCGTATAAATGCACACGGATGAGCGTAAAGCATACGCAACACGGACCATCTTTTTCTTGACCCCATCAGGCACTCTTAAGCCCATTGCAATTAAGCTCAGCTTACCACGGGCTTTACCAGGTTCACAACCGAAGCGTGTTCTCACACCTCCAGTAGGTGTCACTAGCAACTGGACATCGCAGTTAGCTAAAGCGCATTTCTTTCTCTTGCTCTAAACGATGCTAGGTCCACTAGCTTCACAACTCACTGTATACGCAGACCAAAATCTATATGGTCAATATGCCTACTAATTTATATTCTTTCATTCTCAGTGCCTATTTTCACATATTTGTCGTTTTACATGTATAAGTTACGAACACACCAGGGCCATAGAACCAATTTAAATAATGCGGCACATAGCAATTGAGTGCGATGCATCCCGATATCTAAGCTTTTGGACCCCACAACAGAGATAAACTCTAGAGATTATACGCCATTCGCCCGCTATAACCTCCTAATTAATGAAGATGGTTTCATAGAGCAAGGCTTTTAACCCCCTGGACGCTACATCTTGCAATTGAAATTAAGCGCTGCTGCCTATAAGCATTGTCTCTTCGAATAAGAAGGCTCCCTTCTGATCTCATTAGAAGTATAATACTTGATCTAATTCGACCCACACTAATTTGTCACCTATAACGCTGACCGTCTTGTATGGTCTCAATGATGTTTACAAGGGGTAGGCATTACCAGACCCGAGTGCAAAGACATGGAATAAAGCTTTCTAATTGAAGACTATCCCATATGCTTCCGATCGGACTGATTGATTTTGAATTCAATACACAAACTGGGGCCCAAACATACGAAAACGATACTCAAACAGTTACCCTGACCCGGTCTACAATATGCAATGATAGAGAGCTTCAAGCCTGGTACGCTGAGGTAAACAAAGGTGCCACGCCGATCTGCGCTATTGAGATTTTGGTGCCCCCACATTACCAATGCTGAAGACCTCACTCCTCCTCCTAACCAACCAAACATATGCAGCACTTAAACTTTCGGTCAATACCCATACGGTAAAACTACCAAACCGGCCACCAGAATGCCGCTTAATTTCCTGACGAAAATATCTGAATACACTAGCTTCCTTGAAGCCCCGCAAAATACTTTCTATTGGCATTGCCAAGTATGTTACAAGTCACAAAAAATATGGCAGTGTGGCTACGATTGGTCAACTCATTCACTCGATAAGGAATATATTGTGTGAAGACAACAACGAGACACATGGTCTGGTGATGCTGAAATGGTGGAAGCATTTTTACGGGATTAGCATCATAGATTCATATGACGAAAAGGAGATTGAGAAACAAACTGTGACAAGCGTTTAAAGAATAGGTGTATTGCAGGTGTATTGCCATATGAACTTCTTGTACCGAGTTCAGAACCGGGTGTGATGACGTGTCGTGTATTCAAACATGTATCGATTTGAGCCGCGTTCGTGGATCATTGCACAATGTCCGGTCGTGAAGTATCGTATTGTGTTATAAAATGCGTTATTAACTGTAAAACTAGCATGTGTATAAAACAAAGAAAAAACCTAAGCCTGGCTTTGGTTTTATACGACCCAACATGTAACATATCAGAGAGTCTTCTAATCGATAGACTGGCTCAGTTGGACTTGGAAAGTCAAAATCCTAGATTACATAATTAACCAACTAATAAACGTTTTTAATATAGGCCTAAAGACCTACATGTAGACATATTCGAGCAGAGTTTCGAGTCTCTGCTCGATTGATAAAAAGATTGTTCGGCTCGAGTCTGGCTTTAAACTGTCGAACTCGAGCCTCGCTCTTGATATTGGGAGTAGATATTTTCCCATTGAAAAAAGGTGAAATGATTGATGGTGTCGAGTGTTCAACTTTTGCTTTAATAATTAAAGGTCATTCATGGCACAGATTATGAAAAATGAGTTTGATTTTGACTATTCTATCTTTTTGAGTTGATGGACATTTCCCTACATCTTATCTACTTGATTTTGAAAGCATGTGTTCTACCTTTTACCCGATTTAAGTTTGTGTAGCAGTGATTTCAAACCCTATAAACTAGTCGTCCCAAAAGGTCAGAAACCGTGATTGTAAAAAAACAAAAATGTATCCTATCTCATCTTACTTCTTATGTATTAAGTAAATGATTAGTCAAATACGATCGAAATAAGCTTAAAGAAGGATGATTATATACACGATGTCGTTTCTCAAAAACAATCATTTATCCGTAAAATATCAGTTTCATGGTAAGCAATAAATTTAACGTAAATAACAACAAACAATACCTAATCTTGTCAAAGTAGATGGCTAATACCAAGTAGTGTGGAGGTTGTGATGATTCATTATACATGCATATAAAAGTCACGAACCACTTTATTATGGAAGGCGTAAATTTTGATAATTTTTAAAACTACACTATCATGTTTCGTCCTACCGCCATCAATTACTATATGGCTATTTAGATCTAGGGCTGATTACGGTCCGAAAATCAGATCGGACCGAAAACCGATTTTGTACAAAACACCGGATTGAGGATTGGTTGGTCCATGTCCATGTTCAAAAACCGGTTAGATCTTTGATTCCGATCCGGTCCAACAAAACATAATTGTTAATTTTGTGTGGAAGCGAACGAGGCCGAACTGAAGACCGATTATGTGAAAAAGATGGACCGAAGACCGGACCGAAATATGTTCGGTCATGTCCGGACCACGATCTATTATGCTAAGCTCTATTTAGATCTCACAATATTTTAAGTTGATGGTAATAATGTAATGGGATACTAATAAGTCTGTCTATATTAGATCAACTTAAGGTGATAACAACATATGATAATTGTTTAAACCCTGTACATGCGTACATCTTTATCCAGGTTTTAATTCATAAAGTCTTGTTTTAATAGATTTAGTTGGCGTGTACTTATCAAAGAATTAATTGTTGACTTGTGGTCCAGCCATGAAAGTTTTAAGCATGCATGCAATCTAGCCGGGAGGTGAAGTAAGATGAAAATCGTTTCACGCGCAGTCTCAAATCTTGGATCAGTTTATTCTTGGTTAGTTTATATAGGTTGATATTGGGCCAAACCCAATCATTGGGCTAATCCCAATCTGCTGGAAACAAAGACAGTTATAGTTAGTTACAAAAAACAGTTACAAAAGTTAGTTATTGGCAATTACAAGGAAGGGACACGACTGTTGGATCATTCGAACCAACACGACTCTTCAATCGTGACTATTCGCTATGTATAAATAGAATTCATGTAAACAAACAAATCAATGAATGAAAGATTGATAAAAGAGAGTTTTATTTCATTGTTTTGGTATATCGTTGATTAAAGATCAGTGAAAAAAGGGCCAACAATTGGTATCAGAGCAGAAATCTTCATATACCAAGATTAGATTTTTCGTGTTCTTGTTTTGAATAAAAAAAACCGCACCATTTTTCGACCAAAAACAGTTTTGCAAATCAAACTAAACACAATCAAAAATCATTTTGTGTTTATCAAACTTTTGTATCAGGAGAATCCAACGATTGTCACCAAGTGACTAATCACCGGCAACAAAAGGGTTTCAACCTTTTTTTTTTGCAAACTTTCTGTCAAGAACGAACCGAAAAATAACCCAGAATTAAAGGTCAAGCACGGTTACAATTATAAACCGAGATTCAAAACAGAAAACCCACATCGAGAGGATAACATAAGTCATCATCAAGAAACAAAAGGGAACGAACACACCTGATTCTTGAGGAAACAAGATTCGAACCCTCAATAGAATCATCAATTGATTCACGATTATCTCACAATCATCCATATCTTGAACGAATTTATAAGATCCCAATTTGCGAAACCCTAATTTCGCACAACAATTCAAGGGAACCCTAGTGGTTCGAGAACACAACCACCGGAGAAGGATACGACCGAGAAGAATCAAGGGTTACTCGATCTTTTTTTTATTGTGAGAACCAGAGAAGGGAAGGTAGAAGGAGATGCGTCTCTCCCAAAAGGAGAAAAAAGAGGCGCAGTTATACTAGCATCGAAAAAGGAAAAGAAAAAGGGTCACCGGGTTATAATACCCACCAGGTTTCATCAAAAACCAATTAACACCCCTCCACTTTATTTTTTTATATATAATCTATATTAGTTTTGGTTATAAAAATATATAGATTTTTTGTTTAAAAATTTTTCTAAGTTAGTTTTTTTTTAAAAGGCATTTAGATAAATATAATAACCTAGTGATTACACTGCTTATTATATTATAAAGGATTTTTTATTATAAAATTACAAATAAAGGATTTTTGTTATTAGACAAATATTTTACAAACACTTAGACTTTTAGACAAAAGTTTTAAAAATGTCCAGAAAAGATGATACTTCTAAAATAAAAGAAATTGGGTCAACAACCCATTTTCAATGCCCTATGTTAAAAGGGGCAAACTACACAATTTAGGCAATTCGAATGCAAATTATTCCAGAAGCCGCAGAGAGTGCAGAAATCGCAGAGAGTGCATAAATCGCAGAGAGTGCAGAAATCGCAGAGAGTGCAAAAATCGCAGAGAGTGCAGAAGCCGCAGAGAATGCAGAAGACAGCAGGGAGTGCAGAAAATTCCAAAAAATTGATTAATGTTACAGTGAGTGTTAAAGGAAGCAAGAACGAAGACAAATGAAGTTAAAATCCCTACAAAATATTGGGCCGAACCCAATCTGGGTTAATCCCAATCTGCTGTACAAGAAAGCAGTTATAAAAAGTTAGTTAGAAAACGGTTATAGACAGTTACATAACTGTCATTTACAGTTATTTTCAAGGGTCGCAACCTTTCATTCGCACCCTTTCATCTTGTATAAATAG
>BQNB010111827.1:0-22270 GCA_026074375.1 Tanacetum coccineum | reverse complement strand
TGGAAAGCCCCTACGACACCATCTGAAGTAAGATCATTTCTGGGATTGGCTGGATATTATAGATGTTTCATTGAGAATTTCTCTAAGATTGTTAAACCCCTACTTCGTTGACTTAGAAGAATCAGAAGTATGAGTGGGGTGAGAAGCAGGAGGAAGCTTTTCAAACGTTGAAGGATAATTTGTGTAATGCACCAATATTTTCATTACCGGATGGAGTAGAAGATTTTGTAGTTTATTGTGATGCGACAAACCAAGGATTGGGATGTGTTCTTATGCAATGGGATAAGGTAATAGCCTATGCATCAAGATAAATAAAGAGCCACAAGAAGAACTACACGACTCATGACTTAGAGTTAGGCGCAGTGGTGTTTGCGCTAAAGATTTAGAGGCATTATTTATACGGAACAAAGAGTGGTATCTATACAGATCATAAGAGCCTTCAACTCATATTCGATCAGAAGGAGTTGAATATGCATCAAAGGAGATGGTTAGAGCTGTTTAGTGATTATGAATGTGAGATTAAGTACCATCCTGGTAAAGCAAATGTAGTAGCTGATGCTTTAAGTAGAAAGGAGAGAGTGAAGCCTCGACGAGTGCGAGCGATGGCTGTGACAATTCAGTCCAGAGTTAAAGGACTAATATTGGCAGCTCAAGGTGAAGCGTTTAAGGATGAAAATGTGATAGCTGAAGGATTGAATGGTACAGATCAAAAAATGGAAAATAGAGATAATGGAAGCCTACACTATATGGATCGTATATGGGTTCCATTAGTGGGCGGTGTAAGAACCAAGATCATGGACGAAGCTCATAAGACGAGGTACTCTGTGCATCCCGGAGCGGACAAGATGTACTATGATCTTCGAGACATGTATTGGTGGCCGGGTATGAAAAAGGAGATTGCTATTTATGTTAGCAAGTGTTTGACATGCGCAAAGGTGAAGGCAGAGCATCAAAGACCGTCAGGTTTATTGCAACAACCTGAGATACCTGAGTGGAAGTGGGAGAAAATAGCTATGGACTTTATAACAAAGTTGCCAAGGTCAAGTAGTGGTCATGATGCGATTTGGGTCATAGTTGATAGGTTGACCAAATCGGTACTTTCTTGGCAATACGAGAGATTATTGTATGGAAAAGTTAGCAAGATGGTACATCGGATGAGATTGTTGCACGACATGGTGTACCAACATCGATTATTTCTGATAGGGATGGACGTTTTACGTCAAGGTTTTGGCAAACGATGCAAAAAGCGTTGGGAACGAGTTTAGATATGAGTACGACTTATCATCCTTAGAAGGATGGATAAAGCGAGCGTACAATACAAACGTTAGAGGATATGCTGAGAGTGTGTATGATTGATTTTGGTAGAAGTTAGAATATTCATTTTCCATTGGCTGAATTTTCCTTATAAACAATAGCTTATACTTTTGAGCATTAGTTGTGCCTCCTTTTGAGGGTTGTTATGGAAGGGAAGTGTAGGTCGCCGGTATTGTGGGCTGAGATAGGAGATAGCGGATTAATTGGACCAGAGTTGGTGCAAGAAACAACTGATAAAGTGGTTGTGATTAGAGCAGATTAAAGCGCTAGTGATCGTCAGATGAGCTACAGATAATAGAAGGAAACCTTTAGAGTTTCAAGTTGGTGATCATGTAATGTTGAAAGTCTCACCTTGGAAAGGTGTAGTGCGGTTTGGAAAGAAAGGAAAGTTAGCTCCAAGATTTGTAGGACCTTTCGAGATCCTCGAGAGGATTGGTCCTGTGGCATATAGGTTGAGATTACCTGAAGAATTGAGTAGTGTGCATGACACGTTTCATGTGTCGAATCTAAAGAAGTGTTTAGCTGATGCAAATTTGCATGTGCCGTTGGATGAGATTAAGGTAGATAAGACCTTACGTTTTGTAGAAGAGCCTTTAGAGATTATGGACCGTGAGGTCAAAACTCTTAAGCGTAGTAAAATACCTATTGTAAAAGTGCGATGGAATTCCGAGCGTGGACCAGAGTTTACCTGGGAACGTGAGGATCATATGAAGGCTAAGTATCCCTAGTTGTTTGAGAATGCTATTGTCGAGACTAATGGTTAAAATCTCGGGACGAGATTTCCTAAAGGAGGGGATACTGTGACAAATGAGATTTTAGCAGGTTAGTTAAAGCCTGTATAATTCAGTTTATGTGTGTCATTATGTGTTTTATATGTGTATGAGATGGAAGTACATGAGTGATGAATCATGGTACTTGTGGAAATGAAATCATTTGAAAGCTTTGCGTAGTTTCAAATGTCGTGTACGTAATATTCTGTGTACGTATATATGTTTATGTATTCATATTATATATATTAGTTTAGTATTTTATAGATTTTAGAGTGCTTTCTATTTTTAGAAATAGTTAGAATCGAAGGTTAGTTTGAAAACTAGTTAGAAAGTTCAAGGTTTAGCAAAATAATTAAAGGTTTTTACTTAGAATTAAAGTAAATGTATAATAAATAAATAAAATATAATTAAAAGGGTGGTTGTGTGGATCGGCCGAACAAGGGAAGAAAAAAGAAGGGATATAATCCCAATTTGATTTACAACTTGTTTTTTGGTAATATTTTTCCTAAGCCTTTAAATACAAATTATAACATTAATAATAAATCACTGTTTCTCCATCTACTATCTCCTGGGCCGGTAAAACAAACACAAAGAATCAAAGGGAAACCCAAAATTTTTTAGGTTTCAGTTTCAAGAGTTAAGGTAATGTTTTCTAAATCCTTTTTCAATTCAATGATTTTATTTATCGTAACATATTAAGGATGGATTAGGTTATTGTAAATAATCTGTAATTAAGAGGTTTTGATCATCAAAAATCGTTTTAGGGTTAATAATTAGGGTTATGGGTAAGTTAATTAGGGTTAATTATGCTAAATTCGGAATAGAAATCTGGGCAGAATTTTAGGTCATCTTGCGAGAGCCATATCTCGGTCATACGGATAGCTTTTATTGATTTTCTTAAGCCTAAAATTAACTACAGAGAGTCTACTTTCCAACCCAAGTGGTTTCATGAATTAAAAGTGAGTGGAAGTTAGTCAAATTAATCAAACAAGATTCGTTGTCAAAACTGAGTTTTCAGGGCAGATTCTGAGTTGTGTTTGTGAGGTCAAAAACCATATCAAAACGTCTTTTTAATTAATGGGCTTGCTACTGTAGCAAGTTCATGATGTTTATGATTTTCTAGAATTTTTGTAGAATTTTTCTAAGTGTTTAAATGGGTCTGCTCAAGCTAAACTTTTTGAAGGTCGAATCAGGTCAAATTCTGGACACTTTGTGATGTTGAATTTTTATAAAATGGTTACACTCACTATTATTTTTATCCAAAAATCGTAGAAGCTCACAACTCATTGAGGAGCTATGGGATGTGAGGAGAAGAACCAATTAGGTGTTTAAGTATTTTATTTAGAGTCATCTTGTGACTATAAAAACTGAGTAAAAAGCAAAAAGTTGAGAAGTAAAGTTTGTGAGGTAATTTGAGGTTAGCAAGTATGAGGAGTATATAGAAGAGTTGAATCAAGATAGGATATAGAGTATCCATCGTTGTGATTGTTACATCGACTTGGGTGTGTGACCTAATCGATGGTAACATATATGTGTATTGTTTTGTTTAGATTCTTTGCAAGATTAAGTGAAGGAATTGGGAATTAGCTATTGCATCAGGAGAGATTTATTGGTGCATTTTTACTTATATTTTGGGATGGAAATGATGCAAAACTATTTTTGAATTATGAACCGTGATATGTGTTTTTAAGTATCGAACTATATGATTGCTATGTGCTATTGCTATGTGATATTAATTATGGTAAGGCATGTGTATATGAGGATGACATGACCTATGTGGACCCGAACGGACTTAGTAGCTCAAGTGGGCCAGTCTTGCGCGGGTATTTATGGGCGGAGGGGTACGATCACCCAGATATATGTGAATTTATTTTGTGATAGAATAGCTGATGCATATATGTTCGTAATGTTGTTTTATGATTGATCGCGGTGTATAAGTGAGTTTTAACCTGTAACTCTCACCAACAATTATGTTGACATTTTTAGCATCATTTTTAGGTGAGCAAAACGTGTGAAGAGTTAGGAAGAGGAGTTAGCTGGACCATAGTCTTGCATGCGGAGTCTATGATTTATCTGTTTTAGTTTTTAATTGAACTTGTCATGTTTTGTTCTTCATGCATTATATGTTGGATTTTTTTGGGCATTGTCATAACACGCTTTGGATCTTGAAGTTTATTAAAAGTCATTTTGGGTTTTTTTTTTTTTCTCTATTTTGACGCCTTGTGTTGTGATGATGCCTATTGATCATGCCTTGCGATTCCGCCTTGGCGTGGTGTGACAATGGTTCATAGTGTTTTGCATGTATAATTTTTAGGCTGATTTGGCTAGTTTGTGAAATTTTCTTATGGGAACTTATCATATGTTGGGTTTTTCGATTCAGGCGTTTTGTTGATTGTGTTGTTTTGCATGTTAGGTAGTTTTGTCATGTATGCTTTATGTTTTTTGATTGTTTATAAGGGTATGTTAGGGTTTTTGATTAGTTGGGGTTTGCATTGGGTTACCATTTTTTGTAGTTATTAAGATTGGGTGTTTGTGCGGCAGCCATGAATATAATTGGCCTTATGCGTTTTGTGTTGTCGCATTGTTGTATGCTATGAATGATTTGGATTTGATTGGTATATGAGTATTAGCTGTTTGTTTAGTCATTGAATGAGAAGGTTAGAACGACTTTGTTTTATGTTGATGGGCTCCTGTGTTTTTGTAGTTATTCAGATTGGGTGTTTGTGTGGCAGCCATGAATGTTGTTGGTCTTATACTTTTTGTGTTGTCACATTGTTGCATGCTCCGAATGATTTGGAGTTGGTTGGTGTATGAGTATTGGTTGTTTGTTTAGTTGTTGAATGAGTTGTTGTTTTAGCCGGATATTAAGTGTTTATATAATAATAACAATTGTTGCTTGCGTTTATGGTTTATGAAGAATGACATTATCTTGCGGCAACAGGCTATCTTAGGCCGGGTTTGCAGATAGATAAAAAAAACATTGTTTTAGCCGCTAAATGAGTTTGGTGTGTTTTGGTCTTTTACTATGTACTAGTGTCTTGGCGGGGCAACCTGTTTGAGATAAGGTTTGCAGCCATGGCCGATATTGGTATGAGATTTTGTTGTTGTTGTTTGGGCTGGTGTTGGCAGTCTGTTTTCACTGGTGATTTTGAGCGATAAGTTGTTGTTGGTTGTTATTTTGAATGAGTTGCAGTATATATGCTTTGGGACGATTGTTAGGATGAAGTAATGGAATCGGTCACTACCAAATAGTATATTGTAGCTCGTAGTCCATAGTTCGGTTATGTGTAATCTTACTTAGCCAAGTCATGGACTATCCGGGCTTGCTGTCTATATTAGGAAGTATATAAGCCCTATCCATCCCATGGAGAGGGTGTTGGTCATTTGTAAGAACTCATTTTCTATGTTATTCTCTCTTTTTCTCTTTACAAGTGTCAACCATCCTTTCTCTCTCTAGTTCTTTTTTAGAAACTCATCTAGGTCTTTATTTGTGATATCATCAATTGGTATCAGTCACCATGGGGTGATTGTGTGAGTTTGTGTGCGTTTTTAGATCAAAAAGTACTATTTTTATACGTTTTTTGTCTAGCTCGTACGTCCTTTTCTTGAAACCAAAATTTTTGTATTTAAAAACCTTAAAGTTTGTGTTTTTAAGATGTATCTAGCTTAGATATAGTTGGTTGTACAAAAGGTTTAGATCAAAAATGTCAAAAGTGTGGTTTTTAAGTGATTTAAAAGTTGGTTTTTCGGAAAAGTTTGCATACTGAGGTTTGTGTTTGGACACTGAGGTTTGTGTATGCACACTGCGGTTTGTGTTTGAGTAACATGGTTTGTGCAGTTTTTGTCACTGCGATTTGTGCAATTCTCTTACTACGATTTGTGTATTGCACTATAATGCGATTTATTACATACAGGTGTTACATTTCTCTGCGGTTTATTACATTTTAAGGAAACAAAACTCTGCCAAAAATTACATTTCACTGCGGTTTGTGCCTTTTATCCCATTGCAATTTGTGCATACTCACTGCGATTTGTGTAATTTACTCACTGTTGTTTGTGTTTTTCATTACACTGAGGTTTGTGACATACATGAGTTACATTTCACTGCGGTTTATTGCATTTTAAAGAAACGAAACTCTGCCAAAAATTACATTCCACTGCGGTTTGCGCACTTTATCTCATAGCGGTTTGTGTTATTGATTCACTGCGGTTTGTGACATTTCACTGAGGTTTGTGACACTTCGGTTTGTGACATTTCACTGAAGTTTGTGACACTGCGGTTTGTGACATTTCAAGAAAAAGTTAATGTCAACGGTTTATCTTAGATTAGTAAAATCCCGTGTAGTATTCAGTTATTTTCTCGGTTAATCAAGATTAGTAAAATCATGTGAATTAACAAGGACTAAATCACTTATAACAACAACCATCTTTAAATTAATTATCATCATCACTAAATCGACAAATTATTTCATTTCACATTTTCATGTAATTCAAATGAGTTTATCATTAGCAGGAAAATGTCATTGTTGACGGGGCTAAAACGTCCCTATGAATTGATAGAAATAATTACAGGTCATGGGCAAGTCGTATGTTGTTGTACATCAAAGGCAAGGAAAATGGCAAGTTACTTGTTGATTCAGTTCTTAACGGACCTTTCCCATTATGGTCAATGGTAGATCCAGGAAATAAAACAACTCTAGCAATGATAAGAGCACGAAACTTACACGGATCTCACAGATGAGGAAAAGATTAGCGAATCATTTATTATCAAGGCAACAAACATTGTTTTGCAAGGTTTACCTCAAGACATTTACAATTTGATTAATCATAATGAAGATGCAAAGTAGATTTGGGATAGAGTCAAATTATTCATTCAAGGTTCAGAGTTATCATTGCAAGAGCGAGAGTCCAAGGTTTATGATGATTTTGACACATTTACTTTTATGCCTGGAGAGACATTCATTAGTTATTTCATACGGTTTTCCTAGCTGATCAATGTATTGCTACGATTGGAATGACAATGAAACCACTCTAAGTCAACACAAAGTTTGTCAATCATCTTCAACTTGAATGGAGCAAATTTGTCACGGATGTCAAATTAGCCAAAGGCATGCATACCACTAACTTTGATCACTTGTATGCTCATTTAAGGCAACATGAAGCTCATGCAAATGAAGTTCGTATACAAAGAAAAAGGTATCCGGATCAAATAGCCTTGGTTGCTAATTCTCTAACTTGTTTAAACCCGACTCAGTATTATCCACATATGTCATCTGCCACTCAAAAATACTACTCATCTCCTGCACCACAACGTTCTTATGATAATATCAGCCACAAGTGGTTAATCACTCTTTAGTGGTTCATCAACAACCATATCAAGCACCTGCATTGAAACAATCCGATCAAGTACCAGATATTCAGCAACCATCTTCTATAGAGTGGGATTCAAGACTTGTTGTTCCATCTTTTAACCCTTTTGATGATCTAATTGCCAACTTAAACAAGCTAATGGCATTTGTAAGCATAGAATTTGGCCCTCATTTCCCACAGACAAACAATTAGTTAAGAACCTCGTCTAATCCTCAGAACCAAGCAACCATTCAAGATGGAAGAGTCACCGTACAGACAGTTCAGGGGAGACAAACAGCGAGGTATGTTAACACAAGGACACATAACAATGCTATAAATTAATGAGGTAACAAGAAAGGGGCTGTAACTCAACCAAGGGTGGTTAAGTGTTACAACTGTCAAGAGGAAGGCCATTTTACTAGACAGTGCACAAAACCAAAAAAGCCCAAGAATCCAGCATGGTTTAAAGAGAAAATGTTGCTGACTGAAGATTTGGAATCAGGAGCTTATTTGGATCCAGAACTATTGGCCTTTCTATCAGATAATAGGGATACAATCATTCTAGCTCAAGCATCTCAGGAAATCCCAACTCCAACAGCATTTTAGACTGATGATCTTGATGCTTTTGACTCTGATTGTGATGATGTACCCTCAGCTAAGGCAGTTCTTATGGCCAATCTTTCTTCTTATGACTCAGATGTTCTTTCAGAGGTACCATTTCATGACACAAACATAGAAAATGATATGAGTTATCAAAGTGTGCAAGAGACACAGTGTTCTGAACAACTATTTGTTGATGATGACACAGAAATATACATAACAAGTGATAGTAATATCATTTCTTATGAACAATATTTGCAAGAAACTAAAAATCTGGTTATTTAAAACACCAGTTCTTCTCCACAACAAGATGAACTCTTAATGTCTGTCATTGAAGAAATGTCTAGTCAAGTTACAAAATGTAATAAGGTGCAGCAGGAAAATATAATTGTTCATGAAACTCTAACTGTCGAGCTTGAAAGATATAAAAAAACAAGTAAAAATCTTTGAACAAAGACAAAAGTTTGATTTAAATGATAGAGAAAAGTATATTTATGGTCAATTAAGACAAGTTATTATTGACAGAAATGCAAAGGTTGCGGATTTTGAAAAACAGATACACTCATTAAAACTACAACTCAATGCAACAGTTGAAAGTCATAAGACTCTATCAACAACTATTGAATGTTTGAAAAAAGGAGTCTAAGCAAAAGGAAGATAAATATCTTGATGAAGTCATTGACTTATAAAAGAAGAATAAAGCTTTAGACAACGTGGTTTATAAAATAGGTCAGTCCACGCAAACAATGCATATGTTAACAAAACCCCAAGCTTTTTACGATGAAAGTCATAAAATGGCACTTGGTTATCAAAATCCTTTTTATCTTGCTCAAGCTTGACAGAAAGCACCTACTTTGTATGATAGCTATACTATTGTTAAGACACATGTTGCTTTATCGGTAACCGATACTGAGGAAACCTTAGAATTAGCTGAAGAGAGTAGGTTAAAAATGCTAGCTAAACAAAATGATCCAAGCTAAAAGAAAGTTAATATTGCCCCCCGTTGATTATGTGGCTTTAAATAAACTATCTGAGCATTTTGTTAAGCATTTTGTGCCTCAGAAACAACTGTCTGCAGAACAGGCATTTTGGTTACCTATTTCACAACCTGTTTCTGTCAAACCACCAGTTCTATCCGAACCACTTTTAAAGAAGGATATTCCTCGGGAACTTCCATCAATTAGTTTGGTAAAAGATAGTTTTCACAAAATGAAAGAGCATGTTAATAAATTTGATGAAACTATAACTTTTCACACTAAAATAACTAGAAATAGAATAGGATCTTGGGGGTGAACATATAAAAGGGGCTTTTGAAAAAGATGTCAAACCTTTTTCTCAAACTTTGAAAGAATATTTTTGTATGTTTGAACACGGTCTTAAAAAAGAACTCAAAGAAATGAAATCCATTTTTGCTAAAATGGAAACCGAAGTTGCTAACTGTTCTATAGATAAGAAGTATTTTGAGATTGAGAAAAAGAAATTAAGTCTTGATAATGATCGTCTTTTAGAACATATTATCTGTCAAGATGTAATTAATACTGAATGCATGTTAATGATCATTCTGATAATGTGTTACCTGCAAAGAATAATTCTCTTAAACATGATAATTCTACATTTGAACTGTTGAAAAATGAAAATGATCGTTTAATGGAGCTGCTCTTATATAACAACCCAAGAATTTTCATCAACCTATTTTACTGTTATCATAATTATACGGGGAAATTTTTCGCTTTATTACATTACTTGCATTGTCAATATCTCAGTATGTTATGTAACTTACATAACTACAGTAGACGAGCTCACGCAACCTATCTATGGCAATCCTATCTTCATATATGTCAAGCAATCATCATAATATATCAATTCAATATCACAATATCATTTTTACAAAGTACATTATTCCTATAATGTACCATTCGTAACGTTATACATAAACGGGCTTTAAACATTATCGTATGCCTCTAACCCTAATTTCATGAGGGTTAACTCTAAGTGAATGCACAACGTCTACTAAAGCATATGTTACAATTATTATGATAATCTCATATGAATATACATTCTAAGGTACAAGTCCTTTAAAGCTCAATATACAAGTTCATTAATGCCGACGATATCTAATTAGCGTTCTACCTCCGTTGTACCGCTAATCTTGCTTCACAACCATCCTGTGCAAGATACTTACACTCAATATACAATGTGTAAATCCTATTTTTCTATTCATAAGCTTTCTAGACATTTTTTTTTACACTCAAAACCTAATTCAAACCTAAACCCCTAAAAGCCGAGCTAGTTTCTTAACCATGACTCGTTTCTTCATTTTTATCATTGTAAACCTTTAACAATACTTGATAAGTTATCTATAACATGAAATTACAAAATTCTCATCTTAATTCCATTATTCATTTCATCATTCTACTTCAATTATACAAGAAACAAATCCAGAAAACCCTAATTGTGCCCTAAATGTAACTTTGACCCGTTTTCTCGTTTCTAACCACTTTATTCTCAAGTAAGCAAACCAAGAGTCATTCTAAACCCATAAAATGAGTTTAAAACTTTATCCATCATTAACCATCCTTGCTTCACAATGTGCCAAGAAATCAAAGCCTAGAAACCTTAACGATTCAGAAAACCCTTATTTTGCCTAATTGTATCTTTGACTTGTTTTTATAATTGCAACACATTATAACTTATACCAACGACCAAAATTCATTGATAATACTTGTATATAAGCCCTAGGATTTGTATTCATATTCCTAATCTAAGAGTATGCAAATATAAGCCAAGAAAGTCAGAAAACCCTTAAACGAGACCTAGTTGAACCCGTACTCCCTTTTCTTCATTTCTAATCCATTTTAACCAAAACAATTGCACTATCTTTGTAATTACTTTAATACAGACTAACAACTATTTCATTATCCTTATTCATTATAAACGACAATGTTCCTTGGTAAGACTCTTGAAAACTATGCCAAGCCCAAAACAGACCCACACCCCATTTTTGGCTTCTTTAACCCATTTTATCCCTAACCATGTGCAAATCACTTGCATAAACTCCTTCTAGACACCTTGTAGCAGCTCACCCACCTTCTTGAACCTTGTCTTGGTCGAAATTAAAGGCAGATGGCCTTCTTTTTGCTCCAATCAGCCGCGAACATCCAAACACCCCTAAAAACCTTCCACCTTGCAATCCTACCACCTCTAGACCTCAAGACTCATCATGTAGCTTCAAAACATCACCCCCTAGCTGTTACACATGTCCTATATCAGATTCATAAGCTTCCTTGGTCCTTAAGCGTTCATTTGCCTATAAATAGAACTCAAAACCTTCATTCTAAACTCGCACCACACCTCCTCCTCTATAACCCTTATAGGCAGAAATCCTTTGCTCCCTTATGATCCTAGGATCATTAAAGAAGTTCAAGAAGCAAGCTGAAGTATTGAAGCCTCGGAGTAAAGATACAAGGCGTACGAGTGGAAATACTACCCGAAACGACCCCATTTCCACCATTTTTGATCATTGAAGCTCAAACCAGGTTCTTCAAACTTCAGACCTGCCTACTCATCTTATAATGTTTCATATGATCCTTAAATATACTCTTGTTAAAGTTTCATACTCAATTCATGCTTTTTTTCCGTTTTGATCCAAATCCGTACCCCGAAACCTAATTTCGTGTTTTTCTTAAACTAATCGTTATAAGGGTTAAATATTGTTATAATCTATCCTAGCATTCTTAAATAATGTTAAAATAACCACTTTATGGATTTGAAGGAATTTGAACTATAAAAACCACCGTTTACGTTTTGAAACCCTAATTTGACCGTTTTGCTTCTTAGCTTAACGAATCGTTATATAAACTTGTGTCGCGTTAAAACTTCATATTTTAGTTTATTGTTAACTTATAAAATATCTATTGAAATGTTAAACTAAGTTGCATGATTTGGACATTTTTGTAATTATAATCCATGCCAAAGGGTTTATTATCGTAAATTCAGAAACTTATAACTAAACGGGGATAAAAGTGTCAATTTTTCAAAGTTAAACTAATGGGGTCTATTATGTCACTTTTCAAAGTCCAAGGTTTACTTGGTATATCTTTCAAAGTTGAAGGACCAAAGTCGTAAAAATGCAAACCCTAGGGGTCTACTTGCAATTTTCCAAACCCTAGGTCTAAAAGTGTAACATTTTTCGAAAAAGTATAAATACACATTAAAAACATTACCGACATACTTTAATTAAGCTTTGACGTGCTTAACATTTCCAGTATTGAATTAAAATGCCTTAATACCCTATTACTATCATTCACAATACTAGGGAGCTTCATATTAAGGAGTTTCATCTTGGTATTACGTTCTGACTGAAGTTGTTGGGTTTACGATTTAAAAGGCCCTTAGCTCCTCAACATTTATGAATGACTTTTGAATTTGGGGATGGCCCGAACGGTGATACAATAATTCCTACTCTTCATTCTGACTGAGTTGTTGGGTTTACGATTTAAAGTGCCCTAGCTCCTCAAACGTTTACTAAATGACTTCTGAATTATGATGGCCCGAACGGTGATACAATAATTCCAAACTCTTCAATCAAACTCATAACTCTTAAAACTAAAGTTCTAGAATACAATCTTCCTAAGACTCAACATATTTACTCAGGTTGTGTGACATGGCTGTTTATTATCATTTTGCTATATCAACATTCCCCAGTTAAGATTGTGATAAGGTCATTAGCTTTTATTTTGGAATATTTAATACATCTACCTATCAGGTAAAGTTTATAGCATCGCTTTTACTTATTTACATGCTTTATAAACCCGCGAGGGGGATACATGCTTGTTACAAACTCTTTTATATACTCGTTTATCTTATAACAATGTGATTACTTTTTAAAGACTTATACACGCTTAAACCAGGAATACAAGTGTTTTTACAAGTTATATGCTATCCTGATACACTATTACAACTACTGTCTAAGTTACATTATGCCAAAAGTCCCTCATTATCATGAACCATTAATCACTTTTGGGTGAACGCGAATATGGTGGATAGATCTATCGAGATTGACGAATCCTGTTTGTGTTAGCTGGATAGGTAACCAAATACACTATATTTGAATTTCATAGGTATATGGCAATTACCTACACCGAGGGCCATTATCTCTATATATATATATCACATCATTTTGGGTATATATATACACTAGTCAGTTTGTGTGCCATGAGCTTAGACCAGACTATACTATACAAGACATGACCAAACAGACCAAACAAGACAATAACACAGTAATACACGGTTACTATGATAATTGCATTCGTTGCAATTTTTACAAATAACGAGTATATAATAACATGACCCAAGATCATAACAATAACATTTTCATAATAATTGTGTTTGTACAATTATTACACTATGACTTGTATTCAAACTGTTTATCAAACCTATGAATTTCACTCAACCTTTGTGTTGACTTTTTAGCATGTTTATCTCAGGTTATTGAGCAATATACGGCACGGAGTGGCATGGACATGAAGATGGCTAAAACTTGTTATCATTCACATTGTATGTAACTAGATTTTAGGACCTACCTTTGTAAAACTTTGATTTGAAATGAATGATAACGTATCTTTTGAACAAACGTCTCTTTTGGGTCGTTTTCTATGATTATGATTATTGTTTCCATGAAGTAATACCCCAGATTAGCTTCCGCTGCTATATGTAAAAATGGGGGTGTTACAGATTGGTATCAGCGCCATGGTTATAGAGAACAAGGTCAAAACCTTAACTATAACCACATTTCTTTTTTAGCCATCAAAGTCCTCCGTGCCACTACAATCCAGATCAGTATGTAAAGATACATAATTATTATACTATATTATATCATAAATAACTTATGTTATTTACAACTAGGTTGTTAACAGAACGATGTCTTCTCCCAACCGCTCTACTTCCGATATTGAGGATACTTTTTCCTCTATGAATATTCTTAACTATACTTCGGTCTCATCGGATTATTTCCCAGCTTCATCGGGAAGCAATTCTTTTAACTCTTCGGAAAACTCCGGTATTCTCATCTTTCTACAATAATACTTATTTGAAGGACGTACAAGCATTTTATGCTAAGGAATTACCTATTTCATCACCAGATCCTATTACTCCACCAGCTATTTTGACTCCATCTCTGGTATTACCACCATCATTACTATTTGATCCTCGATATTTCTTTGTTCCTGAAGAACTATTACCACCTAAGAAGCAAATCCATTCCCTATATCTTCTTCCTTAACTACGTTATCTAATTCATCCCAGAAATCAAACTCGTAATTTTTTATCACCATCTTCCTCAATTTATACTCCTACCCCAACCTCAGAAATTGAAATAGGAAATGTCCCCAATTAAAGATGTATCTGAAACATCATGAGGACAAATCAAAGATATTTTGAATTACTTAGATGAACTCTATCTTCACCACATCGAGAAAATGGAGGAAGGACGTATGGATAGAATGATCATACGAAGGAATAGTGACGAACTAAAGACCAAGCTCAAGAAAATCCGTACTAAGATTATCAATCTTCAAAAGAAACAGTTAGGGCAAAAGGATAAGATTGCCTTTGCTTACTATGGAATTTCCAATCTTGAACAAATCATTGAGAAAATCCAAGCTCGTCACCAAACAGATCAGGAGGATCTTTAGGATGTCATCTACCGGCTCAGAATTAACAAACTCTTAGAATAGTTATAGCTTTATCTTAGCTATGTACAGTAAGTTATAGATGTGTGGTATAAATAAAAATGCTTGTCAAATCTTGACTATGTACAGTAAGAATGCAAGTTATTTATAAAGGCAATCCATTTCGTATCTTATTGTTTCCAACTTATCGCTCTTTCATCATCATTTCCACCAATTGCATCATTATCTCTGTTTTCATGAATCATACCATAACCCCTAAGTGCTTAAAATTCAAAATAAGCATTACTCTTTAAGCATTTTAAGCATCACATTCTCTTACTTTTCAAAACTTGTGATATCATTCTTACTACGTGTTATCTTATGTTGATAGGATGCCTACCAAAAGGACGTCAACATCCAAAACACCAGCCATAACTTTAGATGCCATCCCATCCCCGGCAAACTGGTTGCTAATCTATAACTACAGCCGTGGAACACAACTCTGCCATAGCAAGTGCTAGTAATCCCAACAATCTTACAGGAACTCCTGCAGTAAAAATGGGAAACTATAAAGAGTTTATCATCTCTCAACCTTTCTGCTTTAATGGACGAAGGAGCAGTATGCTTATTCGCTGGTTGAACGAACTGAATCCATAATTCTCATGAAGCCATGTGCTGAGGAAAATAAAGTAACATTTGCTACTGGTACTTAACTGATGACCTTACCTGGTGAATGCACATGCCCAGCCTATGGGAATAGAGCAAGCTAATCAAATCACCTGGACTGAGTTAAAAAGGCTTCTGACGAACAAGTACTGTCCTCGAACTGAGATCAAGAAAATAGAAGATGAACTATGGACTAATTTGTAAATGGAAGTGATCTCAAGACTTATATTAGAAGATTTCAAGAATTAGCATTCTTATGTCCAAACATGGTGCCAAATTCTGAGAAACTTATGGAAGCTTTCATCGGGGGACTGTCGCAAAGCATTGAAGGAAATGTTACTGCTTCAAACCAACTCTGAAGAACCACCAACATAGCTCACAGACTAATGGACCAAATAATAAAGCGTAATTTTGTGCAAGAAACCAATGATCACAAACGAAAGATCGATGATAGAAGGAACACCAACAACAACAACTACCCCAATGATCGCAACAACAATAACCACTCCAATGATCACATTAACAAAAATAACTACCCAAATAACGGTAACAATAACAACCGCAACAAATTACACCATGAGCAGAAAAAATGGAAGGCAGGAAATCCTTAAGGATAATGAAAAATCGTGAATATAATGGGACCTCATCCCCTTTGTAGGAAGTGTACACTCATACAGGACCGTGCACGTTAGTGACAGAAAAAAAAATTTGCCCCCACAAAGTAGGCCATCAGACTAGAAACTGTAAGAGCTAAAAACATCTATTTTCCAACATCACTCTATCTCGAGACATGTAACATAAGTATAAACTCTTTTTCACATATGTAAACGTTCGTATGTAAAATATCTCTGAAATAATAAAGAATAATTGGCGTTACATCTTTTATCCGGTGTATCAAAACTTGACCTTATTGTCGATTCTATCATACTCAAACTCTAAATACTCACCCATACTTGCACATAATTTTGTTCTTAATAATATAGGCGTCATTACAAAATCCAACATCAAAAATATTATCTAACATTCATGATTCATATCATTTTCTACACATTACCATATCAATTTTTATGCTTAGTAAGACGATTTATGATCAACTTATTGAAATGAATTAAGAATGCTTCCTCATTTGAATAAGGAAATTTATAAATCCCCTTAAACAATGAATTTATAATTTCTCAGTACAAGGAGTTGGACGCTCATTTTGTAAGTGACTAATTATAAATAAGTAGGCATAAGTATATAACATACGTATATACAAGTTTTCCTTTCAATCCGTTGGTACAAACAATTCCTTAATCCACTATCATTAGTACCTTCATCTCTGTTCATTCAAAATCCCTGTATCTCACATGTTAGCAACTCCTCTTACAAATTCATAATCATTCCTGGCATCACTCATTCCATGATCTCCCTATTCTAAAATTTTATGTTTATATCTGCAACTAATAACAAGGAAAAACACAAGAAGTCCTATACAATTCAAATATTTTCATACCACTAGGTATGAATTTTTACAAAGACTTGTGATATCAATCTTATCGATGTTGCACTTTTAAAGGTTAACGTAAAAACAATTATTTACAATTAGAGTGGCACTAGCAGAAGTAACCATAACCCAACCAGGGTTTTTCCGTAAATCGAAGTATTCTATCCACCCAGATTCTACCAGAATCTAGAGAAATTCTATTGACTGTCACCAAGAGGTATGATCTTGAAAATAAGTAGACGTGTGAAAGGAGGTAATTATAATTATGGTGTACAACATAATTATAAATGCATCACACACGTGAACTTGTGTAACCTTTGATTAACTCTAACATAAGAGAGATCAAATTTCATGCTATGTAACCTACATCTCTATATCATTATAACATTCAATTAAATCTCGGGACAAGATTTCTATAAGGGGTGGAGACTATAACAACCCAAGAATTTTCATCAACCTATTTTACTATTATCACAATTATACGGGGAAAATTTTCGCTTTATTACATTACTTGTATTGTCAATATCTCAGTATGTCATGTAACTTGCATAACTAAAGTAGACAAGCTCACGCAACCTATCTATGGCAATCCTGTCTTCATATATGACAAGCAAACATCATAACATGTCAAATCAATATCATAATATCATTATTACAAGGTACATTATTCCTATAAGGTACCATTTGCAACATCATATCAAAACGGGCTTTAAACCATATCGGATGCCCTAAACCCTAATCTCATGGAAGGGTTAACCCCTAAAGTGATCACAACTACAAAAAGCATATGTACAAGCAATATAAGAACTCATTGAATATAAAGTATCCCTTATCAACTCAAAGTACAAATCTCTAAAAGCTCAATGTACAAGTCATTAAGCATGATCTCTAAAATAGCCTTTTACCTCCGTTTTCATTCTAATTTCTTCACCATCACTTGTGTACAAGCTACTACACTCAATATACAATGTTATTCACTCATAACAACTTTCATACACATTTTTACTCTTTAAAACCCTAATTCAAAACCCTAAACCCTAAAACCGAGCTAGTTTCTAACCATGACCCGTTTCTTCATTTTTATCCATTGTAAACCTAAACCAATACTTAAATAAGTTATAATAACATAAATTACAACATTCTCAATCATAATCCATTATTATTCCATCATTCCTAATCAATAGTATGCAAAATATAAACCAAGAAAGTCAAGAAAACCCTAAACCATACCATTTGGTATCTTGTCCTCAATATTCAATTTTTAACCCGTTTTAACCCAAAACAATTGCTAATCTTTGCTAATTACTTTAATCCCAGACCTTAACAACCTATTTAATCTATATTCAATCATTAAAAACACAATGTACCTTGGAAAAACCCTTGAACAACACGTCGAGCTCCAATAACTACCCGAACCATTCATACTCCTATTTTGACCCAATTTCCAAACATCCAAGTGCAAATAACCAATTGTAAGCCTCTTTCTAGAAATCGCTCAAGATGCTTACCCAGCTGCTTAGACCATTCCTTGGTCAAATTTGAGAGCACATGGTCTCATGAATATTCTTGTTTCTTCCATCCTTACACATGGCATCAACTAAGGTATCCAACACCTCCATTCTAGTTTCTAGACCTCCACATTCATAATATAGACTTCAAACACATGTTATACATTTACACACGTCCCTATCAGAACCATAATCTATCTTTAGCTTCCTTGGTCACCAAGATGAAATTTACCTATAAATAGGGACCTTATGTCTTCATTACAACTCGCACCCACCTTCATCTTTCTATAACCCATTAGGCAGCAAGGCATTTCTCCTTATTGATCCAGATCATTAATAAGTTCACGAAGCGATCCCTAAAGTATTGAAGCCTCGAAGTAAAACATATCCAATGGCGAACGAGTGAAATACTACACGAAACAACCCATATCCACATTGTTGATCATTGAAGTTCCCAACTAGTTTTGAATGTTCTACTTCTGCTACTACACCCTTATAATGTTCATATAATCCTAAATAAACTCTTGTTAAAGTTTCATAACTCAATTCATGCTCATTTTCCATTTTGATCCAAAACCGTACACCCGAAACCCTAATTTCGCGTTTTTCTAAAAACTAAATGTTATAATGATTAAATATGTTATAACCTATCCTATAATACTTAACTAATGTTAAAATAACCACTTTAATGATTAGTGAAGAATTTGAACTTAAAACCCACGCATTTACGTTTTGAAACCCTAAATTGACCCGTTTTACTTCCCACTATAACGAATCGTTAAATAAACTTGTGATAAGTTAAAACTTCATAAATTGAGTTATTATAACTTATAAATGTCTAATAGCAATTTAAAATAAGCTTGCATGGCAATTTGGACCATTTTTTAATTATAAATCCATGCAAGGGGTATATATCGTAACTTTCTGAAACTTATAACTAAAGGGGCTGAATATGTCATTTTATCAAAGTTATAACTATAGGGGTCTATTATGTCACTTTTCAAAGTCCAAGGTTTACTTGGTAATCTTTTTAAAGTTAAGGACCAAAGTCCGTAAAAATCAAACCTAGGTGTCTACTTGCAATTTTATTCCCAAACCCTAGGTCTAAAATGTAATATTTTAGAAAAAGTATAAACCACTTCAAAACATTACCAGACATAACTTTAATTAACGCTTGACGTGCTTAACATTTCCAGATATTGAATAAAACGCTTAAAACCGATCATCCGAAGCTATATTGTACCACAATACTAGGGAGCTTCATATTAAGATTGTTCGATCGTGTATACGTCGTGACTGAGTGTTAGAGTTACGATTTAAAGTGCCTTAGCACCTCAAACTTTACTGAATACTCAGAGCTTATGAATGCCCAAATCGGTGGATACAATAATTCTAAACTCCTCAATCAAATCTCATAACTCTTAAAACTAAAGTTCTAGAGTACAATCTCCTAAGACTCAACATATTTACTCAGGTTGCGTGACGTGGCTGTTTACTATCATTTGCTATATCAACCTTCCCTGTTAAGATTGTGATAAGGTCGTCAGCTTTCATTTCAGAATATTTATTACATCTACCTACCAGGTGAGATTCATAACCTCGCCTTTACTTATTTTACATGTTTTATAAACCCGCGAGGGGGATACATGCTTGTTACAAACTCTTTTACATACTCGTTTATATTATAATAATGTGATTACTTTTCTAAGACTTAGTGAGATTCATAACCTCGCCTTTACTTATTTTACATGTTTTATAAACCCGCGAGGGGGATACATGCTTGTTACAAACTCTTTTACATACTCGTTTATCTTATAACAATGTGATTACTTTTCAAAGGCTTAATGAATTCATAACCCCATATTTCAATCTTTTGAATACTTTATAAACCTGTGATACCTGATATAAACCATGAATGCAAGTGTTTTCTAAATGTATGCTATCCAATAGATTGATTGCCTAATGTAGCTTCCAGAGCTATTATTTTCCATATCATGAATCATTAGATACTTGCATTGCGATGAACGCGAATATTGAGAATAGAATCTATTGGGGTTACGGCTCCCATTGGGTATACCCATGTTGGGGTAGCCAAGACGCAAAATATTTGTCCTAATAGGTAACCGCAAAGTTTACCTTTTCCACTGGGACATCTGTCCCTAAACCAAATATCACTAATTTCCCTGTTAATGTATTGATGTCATGAGCTTAGCTGCAATAATAATGTTACCCTGGTTTTCCCTGATAATTGTATTCATAGCAATTATTACCATTATAGTGATTTGCATTCAACCATATGATAATATTTAACTGTTTTCCCATGATAATACTATTCTCCATGATATTAAATGTTCTTCATGATCATTATCCCAGTAATGCCAATATTTCCATATAATAACCTGTATTCAATTATTACATTTCAAACATATGAATTTCACTCAACCTTTGTGTTGACCCTTTTTTAGCATGTTTATCTTAGGTAATTGAGCAAGTTGCGGTACGGAGTGCCATGGACTCGAAGATGGTTGAACTGTTATCATTCAAACATGATGTTTTAGATTTTGGGACCTGCATTTTGTAAAAACTCTAAATATGATGAATGATAACTAAATTTTTCCAACAACGTCTCTTTTGAGTCGTTTTCTATGATTATGATTGTTGTATCCATGAAGTAATACCCCAGATTAGCTTCCGCTGCTATATTGTAAAAATGGGGGTGTTACACCACTCGCTGAGGATGATGAGTGTTATGGCATAGATGACTTAGATGACACAATTAACATAGAAACTTAGGAATTGTTATGGAATGATGAGTTTGATTCATTTATACTTAAAGGCCTGGAAAAATCAATTAATCAATCAGACATAGAAAGTTATGATTCTATAGGAGATAAGTCTAGTGATGATTCTGATCTTGGGACGACAATACAGTGTATCGATCCAGTTAATACGCCGTATTCAGATGCACAGAAAACTGTAGGAACTGATGAAGTCAAAAGTGAGCACATGTATTTGGCTAGTGCCAATGAGATTGATGAAAAGAAACCTGAGATGAAAGATTTACCCCACCACTTAGAATACACATATCTGCATGGTAATAAATTATTTCCTATAATTATCTCATTTAAGTTGTCCGAAAAGGAGAAAAGGGTACTTTTGCAGGTATTGGAGAAACGTAAGGGAGCAATTGCTTGGAAATGTTAGATATCAAGGGAATAAGTCTGTCATTCCGCACACACAAGATCTTAATGGAGGATGACTTCAAACCGGTCATTCAGCCCCAAAGGCGTTTAAATCCTAAAGTTCAAGATGTGGTGAAAAACGAAATTGTTAAGTTACTTGAGTCCGTGTTGATCTATCCCATCTCAGATAGTTCATGGGTTAGTGCTATTTGTTAATACAAATAATGTCTAAAAACGGTATTTATATTTTTCGACCTCTCAACGTTTTGATAATAACAAAATGTAAAAACGTTTACAATAAAATTCAATGTTTACAAATTATTAATCGTAAAATTTCATTTCTAAGATTAGTGACCACTTAAGGTATGAACAAACAAATCATTAAGCATGATTAGTGATCAAGAAAATATTTTTCTCCTCCGTTACATTTTTACAAAAGATTTTCACAAAATTAATTATATAAAATATTTTCTAATTAAAAGAAAAGTTTTATTAAAAACTTAAAATTTGAAATTTAAATTTTCCCCCCAAAACGAAAGCTTCTATACCTGATACAACCTTCCCCACAAAAAGACAAAAAAGGGAGCGAAGTCTACTAGCGGCCCCCTTATAGGCCTGGCGGCCCCCTTATATATATGAGACCGTCGGGACCACCGCCAGTTACCGTTGACTTTTCCTGTCTATAAATACTGGTCCACCCCTTGTTGAAAATTAGACCTCTTTGCAT
>BQNB010111826.1:0-22270 GCA_026074375.1 Tanacetum coccineum | reverse complement strand
TTCTTTTTTACAACTACATATTTATTAATCATTCTTATTACTTTTTATTTTTTTAATTTAAAATAATGTGTAAATCTTAGTTAAATGATATATAATAAATCTATTTTCTCTCTCTTAAACCCACCTCAAATTCAAATTCTAAACCAAATTCAAATCCGAATGCAACCCCGAATCTAACCCCACTTATATACCAAACGGACCCTAAATAAATTAATAAAAGAATTTCGAACAACAAACAAAACGTGAGCTTCTCACCATTCGCTCCCTTTTTTCCTTCTCCTCACACGCCACCTATCGGCAAATTAATAAGCCTCACGCGTCACTTGTGTCTTGCGCGTTACCATAGCGTTTGGCCTAATGCCGAATTTGTGACATTAGGTCAAGATAGACTCAAACCTAAAGTCCTAAAGTATACCCGTCTGAGATTATAGAAGTTACACTCATGGATTCAGGGTTGTCAATATAGAGTCCATTATATATATACACATTTACCATTACATATAATGCCAAAACAGTAACGGGCTACTGTTCATCGATGAACAGTGTAGCCCACATCGGCTAGGCCCGATGGTTACTGTTCATCGGCCCAAAAAAAATATTTTTTTAATACCGGTGGTTACTGTTTGGGCTGAAAAAAAAAACTTTATACTCCCCCCTTCTTTCGTCAAAAATAAGAAGAAAAAAAAATTACGTTTACGACTTTCTATCGGCCTGGGCAAAAAAAATATATATATATATCCCCTTTATTGAAAAAAAAAATTTGTCATTTAATATGAGAAAAAAACAAACTATTAAACATGAGACCGAAGAAATTAACCCGAACAAAAAAAAATGCCCCGCAATAACGCGCGAAAAAATAACGCCCGCAGCAACGCGCGGGTAATCTTTGCTTGTTATATACATATCGGTGTCAAATAAGCTCATACACTACAAAATAAGCTCAAAGAAAAGTTAGTTAAGTTTTCGTTAATGAGTTGTGAGTAAACTGTTGTATGCGGGAAAATGTATACAATTGAGGTTATCCGCATCTTCGCGGGGCACATTACTAAATTTGCAGCCATGGTGGGTTATCCCTTCTTTTAAAGTTGAACGTGCGGCGGTGTGTGTTTTTTGTTTGGTTTGTTTATTATGTGTGTTGTATCCCTTCTATTGTTAAGTGATTCAAAAAGTGGATTAAAAATGTGTGATAAACCTTTATGGATTTTAGTATATATGTTTGATTAAAGTTGCGAATTGTAGCTTATGTGACACAAAATAGTCGTGTCTAATCAACTTTTAAGCTGCAAAAGTTGAGATTAAGTTGTTGTATGTGGGAAAATGTACACACTTGAGGTTATTCGCATCTTGGCGGGGTAGGCGTTTAGGCGAGAGAGAGAGAGAGAGAGAGAGAGAGAGAGAGAGAGAGAGAGAAAGAGAGAGAGAGAGAGAGAAGAATACGAGCAAGTTTTTCGACTAAAGTTGTTCTGATCGTTTGTGTTTTGCGGAGGCAAACTGTTATGTTTTGCAGCCATGACGGATGTCCCACTTAATGCTGTTACGATTTCTAAAGCTTTAATCGAAGTCCTCATATTTACCGAGACTAGAAGGGAAAGACCACCGGACGGGTAAAGTTTTCCTTTACATCAGTTTTGGCTACCAATCCTGCTTTCCACTAACACTTCATAGTAACACATTACGAATTTTCTTTGGGGAAATTACATGTTTAAACATGTGTATTCCATTATTATTGTGTCTTAAATTTTTTGGCTTGACATCTTCCATCGACATTATAATTCATAATATTTCAGGTTCGAGGACGCATCTAATTTCTTCTATAGATTTCCATTAATGTGTCTTCCAAAGAGTTTTCTCTCTTTAAGAATTTTTCATTGTTTTTCTTATTGTTTATTCTATATTGTAACACCCAAAATAATATGTTGCAGCGAAAAGTAAACTGAGGGCGTTACTTCCTATTTTTAACATAAGCAAAAGACTATAAAAGAAACGACTCTTTGCATGATTCCGTTTAAAGATATACCTTAAAGATAACCTTGTTTAATTGAAATAAATAAGTTAAAAACAAGTTGTCCCAAGTTTGCATCAAATGGAAATCATAGTTTTTAAAATACAACGAGGATAAAGTAGTGCATGAAAAGTCCATGAAAATATTGTCTTGAATGCATGGAGACCTAAAGCACTTGAAATACACCATATCAAGTTAGGCACCTCAGACATACATGCTTAAAATTTCAACATAAAATTGGTGAGTTCATAGGTTTAAATAAGTATAAAGGTTGGACCGCAAGATTTCAAAGTGTGTAATAATATAACACATACAATATTACAAAAAGTAATTACGATTGCACTAAGCTCATGACACCGAAGCTACAACAAAGTATGTATGCAAATTAATGCAAAGAAAGTTCCCGTGTAAGTGTTCAACCCGCAACACCTAAAGTCCGACATGGTATACGTCTGTTAGTTCGGTCCTCCGAAACTAGTAAGCGCTACTTACCCGAACGGGGATGACAATCCCAAATAGATCTATTTATAACACTCGTGCTTTGATGACATCAAATAACGTCTATTTTATAGCATCATTTATCCCACGATGATAACCCACTTTTTATAGTTATTGCAAAGAATTGTTACTTAATCGTTTATATTTGAGAATTGCAGTAATTATGGAGTAATTGGTGAAATATAGCAAAAGGCGCGCATTCTAGAGCTTAAATGAAGATATTTTGAAGATTACTATTCTGAAGATCAATACGCCGTATCCATCAAGGAAGATACGGCGTATCCGTGCCTGCACTCACCAAAGACCACAAAAGGAATGAAGATCAATACGGCGTATCCAGAGGACTCAATACGCCGTATTTAATATATAGAATCAATATAAAATTCTGGAAGATATCAAATGTGGTCCCTACTTCAAGAAATCCCCAATACGCCGTATTCAATACACTGATACGCCGTATCCAACCGACTTCCAGACCTTATAAATAGAAAACTCAAAAACAAGTTTTAAGTGTGCTAAATCATATTCTCGATACCTAAACCACAAAAGTCGATTTTCATAGGAGAAAAAGAGCAGAAGAGGTCGAGCAACGTATTCAATTCTATAAAAGACATCGTGTAATTCCATATACTTTAGTAATCATTCAGTTTTTGGTATCATTCGTTAACTCGGTTAGTTTACCTTGGCTAAATTATTACTCTTGTATTTATTATGATGTTTGAAGGCTAATACCTTTGGGTATTAGCCATTATTATAAAGATCTGAATGTTTGGTATTTGTTTATATCGATTTCTTGATTTATCGTTGATTGCTTGTTTATGTTTATCAATTTATACTTGTTTACGCACTTTTGTATGCGACCTATCATTCAACTGGATCTAGCAAAGTGGACCAAGCAGATCTAGAGTCCAGGATAGCTCTCCATATAGTAATTTATACATCTAGAATAATAGTTACACAAGTATTGTCCTTCTAAGTCTGTGTCTAGGATACGCTTCGAGCTTAACTAGTTAATTAGATATTGTCGATGGTTTATTAATCGTGTTGACTAGCAGGTGACCTAGATAATTCAACAAATAACGTTCTGATTCCATTAGATAGTTGGACAAGTGGACTACTAGTGTATAGATTGCCATTAAGCGGTAAGTGGGTAAAGTCTCTATGAGCTAGGGTTTAACAAGATCACCATTGCTTTAATCCCTAAGATAGATTATAATCAGCAAATAAGGATGCTTTATGCGGATGCTTTAATTGTGACAGAATTAATGTGTCTAGGTCTTAGGATGATGTAACGCCTAAGTCTTAAGAATGATATGCCACCTCGAGAGAAGAAATCATTGCACTTAATAAACAAACCAACGTTCTAATCGGATTAATAATGGTTAATATTGTTTTCTTATATAAGGTTCGACCGCTCTTTTATCTTTTGTTCTAAATCGGATTAAAATGGTTAAATAATCAGTTTTCTTATATAAGTCAATCGCTCTTTTTATCTTTTTGTCCATATGAAGTTGCGTGGGTAAAAGTGTCTTTGATTAGATTAGTCAACAACCCAACCGGGTCAGGTCTCTCGGCTGAAACCTCTCTTGTTCCATTAAGAATTAGGATTTAGACTGTACATAAGGTTAACATACGGTTTAAATAGAAAATAACATAGATTAGATAACCAAGATATTAATTAAATGATATAATTAACCTCGCTCAAGTGATTCGAAACACTAACCCTACTTACTACGAACCTACTTCCGATCAGGGTACACTGCCCTTATAAAAGGTTGCTTTTTGGTTGAGTTTCGGAAAAATAAAATTTAAAAACTTGAAATCATCTTAAATCTACCATACCAAACGACAACACATCATGCTTACTCAAAGTGATTAACGATTCATATAATTGGGCATAGTGGGTTTATTGCTACATTTAGGCTAATCAGTAATCATTTAAAAGTATTTGCTCTAAATGCAAAACAACAATGTATCTCACCCCGAGATTTGTAAAATAGTGAGAAACAAGTTAAAGGCGGCCTATAAAACTAACACCTTAAGCAGATTGACATTATCGCAGAAAAGAACACTAACACGGAAAACTAATGCACGAAACACCTAAACCGCAACCTAATAAAATAAGTCGCTTTAGAAAAAATTGCCAATAACGTATCATATGTATAGGTGATTAAACAATGTATACCACTCCATCATATACTCGTATGAGTGTTTATAATAATTATATATGTTTAAAGTTAAGAAAACAATTTTAACACTTTAACAAAGTATAACTAGAAAAACTATTTTATTTAGTTTCGAAATCCCTAACTTTAAATTGAGCATATCTAACGTGTTTTTAAAACCGTTTTTATCCTTAACTCTCTAAACGTAGGTGAGTGTGTCTACTTTCAATATTTCAAGCCCTTGGTTATTATAAACACACTTAAGGTATTGGTTTACTCACAACAACATTCTGACTGCCTGATGGGTTTCCCAAATTATGTTCTAACTTCAACGGAGCATAAGTCACTTATTTTTTAACGAAATCACGTGTTTCAAAAGTCTAGATTGATCAATTTTGAGTTTACTTTCCAAATATATGCACCTCAAAACTCAGATATTTACCCATTTTTATAGTTAATTTGTTTTATACACGGGACTCAAATCCGTAAATTTCCAGAAATATTACCCGACTTACTTTAAGCATATCTAACGGGTTTTAAATCCGATTTTTTGGTGAAGCCTATTAACCGACGCTAAACATGTCTACTTTCATTATTTCAAAGTCCTGGTTCAATTACATAACCTTTAAGTGTCGATTTATGCAAAAACATTTTAGGACCTGATCGTGACGTTTTCAAAAAACTTGGGTCGTAAATCGGCTATATCTCTCTCATTTTGCCATCAAATCACGCTTTTCTTGACTCTAAAATTATCTAATATGAATCTAGTTTTCAAATATATAAGTCATTCGACTCATTTCATTACCAATTAAACGCTACAACCAAAAAGGTGCACCTGTGTCAAAGCTGTCAAAAGACAGATCCTTTGTCCCTCGGTAATCGGGTCGTATCTCCTTTGTTTCTTATCGTCACTTGTTTACTCAACTCTCAGATTTTATTTTAAAGAGTCCTTTACAATTGTTTCAACTGGCTTAAATAACCAAAACACTCCTACCATAGTGATTTTTATAATTGAAATCTGGTACTCGGAATCTTATCGGTCTTAACTAACTTCTCTCGTATGATTTATTAACTATAGTGAACGACCTCTAACAATTCTGAAAAAATAAGGAACATCCCAAGACATATATGTAAGTGTACCAATAATGGCTAAGACCAGAAACACGTTTAGGTTGGTTATAAAAATACGAATTTAGGTCTGAAAATAATGGCAGAGTCTGAGTTTTCTTAATAAGCTTTTTATTAACTTTTTCAACACCACAAGTATATGTAAGTGCTAATATGAACATGGCATGCATTATATATGTGATGTGGTCGTTGTAAACTATAAAAGTTTTACAACTCCCTAGACAGAGTACCCAATCGTTGCAGTGTAGTATAGCAAGGACTCGGGGGTTGTTATCGTTCTCTAGGAGAATAGTGTCTGAAGAGTCGAACTAAACCTAACTAAGATCTAAGGAGTTAAGAGAAGGTTTTTTTATTTTTTTTATTTTTATGAAAGCAAATAAAATCTAGGTTTTAAAGGTGGTTTTGGTTTAAACTAATAAAACTAATAATTAAACTAAACTAATTTTTGGTGGAAACTATATGGTAAACGAATGTATTTACTTAATCATGCATTACTCCTTAGTTTGCTTCTCCTAATCCTATTGCTTTGTCACACTTGTGATGATCTGTGTAAGTATGTCCTAGGTCATGAACATATTACACGAATCCGCCGTCTATGTAATATTCTGTAAGGCAACGCACAGGTAAGGTAGTATGAAGACTATTACAAGGCCCTTAAGAGTACATTACATGCATTAAAACACTTAAGAGGGATCAACCATATTAGGGGTAAGGTAGTATGAAGACTGTTACTGATGGTATCCTTTCTACACACTCGCGTTTCCTTAGACATCTATGCTAATGTAATATTTTATAGCCAGTTTTCTAGAGCCTAATGCACACATCCATCACAAGAAGCAATATTAAAAAGATCTACAAACTAAGTTTCATGCAATCATAAGTAAATACTAATGGATCTAGCCTAGCATGTTAAAGAGAAGAGAAGAACAAGAATCAATCAAACAACACAAAGACATATTGAAAGATTAAAGGATAAATGACTTCACTTGATTAAAACATGTGTTTAAGGATGATACAAGAGGGTTTTTAAGCCTTAAGAACGACCTAAAATCTGCTACACTCAAACTATAATGTTTAGGGTTGGTCTCCCAAAAGTTGCACACTAAAACCCTAAAAACGTAGGTATATATATAGGAATTGAGTTGCGACGGTGTCGCCAATATCCTGACGCCGTCACTTAGTCAAATCTTCTTATGGTTTCTTTGAGGCGGTTATGTTCTGACGCCGTCACATAATTCATGACGCCGTCCCTTGTAAGTTCTGACGGCGTCGCTAGGCACTGTACGCGCATTCTTGAAACCACTTCGTGTAAAGTTGTAATCTTGTCCCGTATCTTCCCGAATTGAGTCTAAGTCACGTCTATTTCCTCCAAGAGCTTACCAAATGCTAAAAACACAAAAAGGAACGATTAAGCACATATTTTGAGCATATTTTCATGATTTAGGGGGTTAATTGACCCCGAAAAAGTGCATAAAATGACACCTTATCAAATACCCCTACACTTGGGATTTTCTTGTCCTCAAGCAAATAGTCTTTTCCACCTAGACAATAGCAATATCCGAGGCATTTAACTTACTTTTCAAAGGTAGTTTATGGCACAACCTATTAGACCTCGTAATTAAAAGCACGGAAAATATATACTAGCACCTCACAATAAGTGTTTGGATTCTCTCTTTCTCTCAGGTGTATAATGAATTATAACAATAATGGAAACGGGAAAAATACCCTCATTACTTGTCGTAGCATACAAATTACCATAGGCTTGGTAAAGGATCAAAAACCTCCACCGCAATGGTGTAAGCACCTAGGAATTACTATCAAAGAGGTCTTTAAAGGGTTGTGATGTATGGGTGTAAGTTAAACGGAAATGGAAACGGATGGGATATATTTGGGTGAATTAGGGGTGGATTTAGGTGAGTTAATTAAATACAAGAATACACGTGAAGACGTTGCTAAGCCAAGACTCGACTAAACTAGGACTAAGATGTACAAACTTTACAACTAACTATCTTGATATGAACATAAGCAAAATGGCAGGTCGTACATTTTTTTTCTCTTTTTTAATACATTTTTTCAATTCTTTTTTATATATGTTTTTTTTCGTACACTTTTGCCATGCCATTTGCTGAAACATAATAATACATGACTTGAGGTTTATAATTGCACCCATACACTTGAGTTTTAGAACTCACAATTACAAACTAACTAATGATCCGATTACGAGGATCAAAATAACATGCAGCGTATTACGCACATATGGGGTTAATAAATTGACTTTTTTCCCCATCTCTTCATAAAATAAAAACTACCATAAATCCCAATCGTCCCAAAACTGTATACACTAATCACAAGACTCGACTTAGCAATCATGTACTCAAGTAAAAATTAACTTGGGTTTATAACAATAATGTACTAAAAGCGAGTACATACAAGGAAGGCTAAGGCGATTTGAGTGTAACATTTGGTGTGGGTGTAACAATGTTCTTCGTTAATAATCTGGAATCCACCAGAAAATTACGAGAACCGTGAAAAGGATAGGCTCGGAGGGGTGTACTTTGGGTATCTTGCACTAAAAATGAGTGCGAAGCAAGGGTGTGAGGATAGTTATATGATTGGGGAGAACATAATAACAAATACAGGTTTAAAAAAGGTTTATCCTAGTGCCTCTTGTCCTTTAGAAAATCCTAGTCACACAAGTGCGATCTCACTAGCGGTCTCGGGATGAATCACAAAAACAAGTTCTAGAATTTTATATACTATCGGTACACTCTCATATAGTTTTAACCGATACCAATGCTCCAGAAAAGGCGACAAAATCACACATGCACGAATAAATCCATGGACGCGACATACATGATTGCTCAGTCCTTAAGTTGAGAAAGCCAAAGGTGAAACTATCTTAAGTATCAAATATGGATACCTGAATTCCTAAAGATCTAGGGGCAAACCTCACATTTTTAGAGTGGAATTTTTAAAGTGGTAAGGTTTTGGTGCTAGCCATATATTTCCTATCCATGAGACACTAATAATACTCAGTTTTCATTGGTATGTGCCATAATTTTTTTAAAATTTTGGTCAAAATTTCCTTCTATGCTATGTTTCGGTATATTACTCATCATTTTAAGGACAAAGCAAATGCAATTTAAGGAATTGTTTCTAAGGCTTATTCCTCTCTACACTTATTTTGAACATTGTCCCCAGTGTTCTTAAAAGTACCTGAATAAACGAATAAAGGGAAAGAAAAAGGGAAAAGAAACTAGTACTCCCTGGTTTTGCTTAATAATGGAGAAGAAACAAATGATAAGCTGGTTAAATCGTCATCCAAGAATCGTCCATATGAAACTCCTAAGAACTTCAAAGCTTATTCTTAACAAATATAATCTGCAAATCAAGGACAAGAAATAATACACCTAGCATAAAATCAGCGTGATAATAATATACAATGATGTGATTAGGGTTTTGACACTACGAAAGCGGTAAAGATAGGAATGAATGTGCTAAATGAAATCGTAGTCTTCTGCAAGTTTTAGGAAAATTACAAATTCTAGAAATTATACAAAATTAATTTTTCAAAAATAATGAAAATTCGAATTTTCACATTCTGGAGACGTGACGCCGCCAGGAAAAATCCTGACGCCGTCTCCAGACACTGTGAAAAATTCACATTCGTCTTCTTAAAAAAAAATTCTGCACGCAATTCTATTAATTATTTCCTGCAAAAATACAGCATAAACCATGAAAATTATTAGCACAAACATATGAATCTAACAAACATGACACAAGACACACAATAAAAAATAAAAGATTGGGTTGCCTCCCAAAAAGCGCTTTTCTTTATTTAACGAGTCTTGTAGCTAGACTCGGAGTCACACTCCTAGAAATCATGAAAATAATCCAAGTCGATGATCTCGTTTGGATTTTCTTTATCGGATAACTTTCTAATGGTGGAAATAGATTGGAAGGTATTAGTGAATTCCTCTCCATCCGGATCGATCAATCTAATCTTAGCATGTCACACTCCATCTCCTCCTTTTGGTGGCTTGTTCTAATCTATCCTATTCTCTATCAATTCTTTCGACTCCCACATATTTCCCTTAAGATTTATTGGTATAACTCCTAAGAATTCTACCATCCTTCTGAATACTAGGACATCCTTAAATGGGTTAAGATCGACGTTTCTAGTGATTTCCCATTCGCCGGGCAAATGGTAATCACTGAAGTCATTCTTAGCATAGTAAGGGGATCGGGAAACTATTCCATCCGTAATAGGTCATGGTGTATAATATTCTCGTTTTCCTAAGGTAATCCAATAAGGTACCTCTTCTTCTCCCGAGTCAATTTCTTTAACTCCAAATATTGACCTAGTAACTCCTTCTCCTACTGCTATTTTGGCTTTTTTACAGTCTATTACGGCATTAGCAGTTGCTAGGAATCCTCTTCCTACGAGTAATGAGGTAGCGGGGTCTTTATCTATGTCTATGACATAGAAGTCATCTAAAAGTTTTAACCTTCCTATGTGGACTTCTACATTTTTAACAATTCCTACGGGATAAGACTTAGTTCCATCTGCCAATCCAAAAATGTGATCGGTCTCTTCTAATAATCTGATTTTAAGCTTTTTGAAGAGATATAATGGGATTAAATTCACACAAGACCCTACATCAGCTAAGGTATCAAAAGGCTTGGAGTCCCCTAGGCTCAAGGTAAGGTGACTAATCCGGGATCCTTTATTTTCTCAAGCATTTTGCCTTGTATGAACGCGAACCAATTTTTGCCTAACTCTAAAATTTCCACATATTTATCCAAAATTGCATTATACATTGGAGCATGAGCTAAAACTTCAAGAACCGGTAAGTTAAGATGCAAATCCTTAAATTCATCTTCTAAAGCTTTTTCAGGTCCTTTTGGTATCTGTGTTCCAGTTTTGATGACCGTTTGCAGTTGGTCTTTTTGAAATTTGCTTGTTTGTTTGGAACACGTTTTAATGGCATTGATCGAATTAAGAGGATGGGATGAGCTTTGGGGATCATCTGTTGGGTAAGAATGAGCAGACAAAACCGAAGAGGTGGAGTTAACATTCAGTTTTCGGTTCTTGACTGTGTCATTTGGGAGTGCTCCCGTCATTCGTTCACTGATGGCCTTCAAGAATGTGTCAATCTTATTGGTCATCTCGCCTTGTTGTTGTTTGAAATCGGCTTCAAACTTAGACAATCTTGCGTCTTGAGATGCCATAAAATTAGACACTAACCCTTCGAGATTTGATTGATTGTTAAAATTTTGAGGGTTGTTGAAGGGGCGGTTCTGAGATGAACCGTTGGATTGAAAACGATTAGGTGGGTTTGCAAAATTGTTTTGAGAAATTTGGGGTTGCCTCCACCTAAGGTTTGGGTGACTTTTCCATGACGGATTATAGGTGTCACCAAGATTGTTTTGCTTAGGTTTGAAAGTGTATCACTTGCCTCCTGCTTCATCTGTACGTGAGGATGCGTATTCAACAAAAGCTTGCTCGGGATTTTCCATGTAGTATTAAGTGTCGTGGGGACCACAACAAATCTCACATGAAAAAGCGATTTTATTCACTTGAACGTGTGGGTTAAGATCAAGATGAGCTTCCATCAAGCGTTGGACTTGATTTTCAAGCTCAATGAGACAACAGTCGGATGTACTCGAGACATCTTGAGGCAAAGATATTGCCTTGACCAGTTTAGTGAAGTCTCTTGGGTCATTCTAACTTTCGTTGTCATAGAGGGCGAGGTCCTCCAATAGTGCCCAAGATTCTTCGGCATTTTTGTCACGTAGCTTACCACCAGCCGACTGATCGACGGTTCGCCTTGTGGCAGGATTGACATGGTCATAAAAGATTTGGACTTAGAGCCAAAGATTAATGCCAATGAGGGACTTTTTGGAGTAAGTCCTTTAAACAAGTCCATGCTTCAGAGAGAGATTCACCCTGATTCAGTTGGAACATAAAGATGTCATTTCAAAGTTTAGAAGTCCTTTCGGGTAGAAAGAATTGAGCAAGGAAACGAGTAGTAAGATTCTTTAAAGTGGAGATGGATCATGCTAGAAGACGTTCAAGCCAATTGCTAGCTTGATCGCGAAGGGAAAATTAAAATAAACCCAGGCGCGTCCTTTCCCTATTTGCAACATCAAGGTCAAGTGAGTCCATAAGTTTTAGAAAATCCTTAAGATGTTGGTTTGGATCCACAGACCGAAGTCCGTGGAAAGAGCATTCGTTTTACACCAACCGGATGGTGTCGGATCGCAGAAGCGCCACATTGTTCCCATCAGGGAGCTCAATGGTGTTTCGATAGCCCTCGTGGCTAGGTCTGGAGTAATCTCTATGAGTACGGATAGGATTTTCGTTTTCCATGGAGGTCAACAAAAATGATTTATGAAACAAATAACACAAAGAAAAGATAGACTACAAGAAAGCCAATAGACATAAATTAAAATCTCACTAGAAAGGAATCTAGTGAGTAGACGTAAGATAGATAGAGTTCGAACCTATACTTTTCCCCATGCTGCGGCGCCAAAAACTTGATGCGGTCGTTGTAAACCACAAAAGTTTTACAACTCCCTATACAGAGTACCTAATCGTTGCAGTGTAGTATAGCAAGGACTCAGGGGTTGTTATCGTTCTCTAGGGGAATAGCGTCTGAAGGGTCGAACTAAACCTAACTAAGATCTAAGGGGTTGAGAGAAGATTATTTTTTTGTATTTTTATATTTTTATGAAAGCAAATAAAATTCAGGTTTTAGAGGTGGTTTTGGTTTAAACTAATTAAACTAATAATTAAACTAAACTAATTTTTGGTGGAAACTATATGGTAAATGAACGTATTTACTTAATCATGTATTAATCCTTAGTTTTCCTTTCCTAATCCTATTGCTTTGTCACACTTGTGATGATCTGTGTAAGTATTTCCTAGGTCATGAACAGATTATACGAATCTGCCGTCTATGTAACATTTCGTTAAGGCAACGCATATGTAAGGTAGTATGAAGACTATTACAAGGCCCCTAATAGTACAGTACATGCATTAAAACACTTAACAGGGATCAACCATATTAGGGGTAAGGTAGTATGAAGACTGTTACCGATGGCATCCTTTCAACACACTCGCGTTTCCCAAGATGTCTATGCTAATGTAATATTTTATAGCCAATTTTCTAGAGCCTAACACGCACATCCATCACAAGAAGTAATATTAAAAGGATCTACAAACTAAGTTTCATGCAATCATAAGTAAATACTAATTGATCTAGCCTAACATGTTAAAGAGAAGCGAAGAAAAAGAATCAATCAAACAACACATAGACATATTGAAAGATTAAAGGCTAAATGACTTCACTTGATTAAAACATGTATTTAAGGCTGATGCAAGAGGGTTTTTAAGCCCTAAGAACGACCTAAAAGCTGCTACACTCAAACTATAATGTTTAGGGTTCGTCTCCCAAAAGTTGCACACTAAAACCCTAAAAACGTAGGTATATATATAGGAATTGTGATGGCGTCGCCAATATCCTGCCGTCGTCGCTTTGCTGAATCTTCTTAGGGTTTCTTTGAGGCGGTTACGTTTTGACACCGTCACATAATTCCTGGCGCCATCCCTTGTAAGTTTTGACAGCGTCGCTAGGAATTGCGACGCCGTCTCCAGGCACTATACGCGCATTCTTGAAACCACTACGTGTAAAGTTGTAATCTTGTCCCGTTTCTTCCCAAATTGAGTCCAAGTCACATGTATTTCCTCCAAAAGCTTCCCAAATGCTAAAAACTAAAAAAGAAACGATTAAGCACATATTTTGGGCATATTTGCATAATTTAGGGGGTTAAATGACCCTAAAAAATACATTAAATGACACCTCATCAATATGTAAAATTTAGTATGGAAGAGTTTTATGAATGTTTACTTGATGAGGGAGTGTTCAGTGCAAAAGAATACAACAAGAACTCTAAGCAACCCAAAATTTATCAACTAAACCCTTGCTAATACTTTAACCCACGATGAACCTCCTTATAAACCCTTAATAATACTTTTCAAATGTTCTTCCCTGGCATTTGGTTCTGCTGATTATGTGTAAGGAGAAAGAAGTGAGATGTGCATTTTGTGGAGAATGAAATAATTAGTTAAAAGTTTAGTCAATGCAAGAGTTAAATGCATTTTGATTGTCACAAGGGCTTGTATGAGCAAAAGGGGAAAGAAGACAAAATGATGTATCTTGTGACCCTAAAGGGGACGGTTTGCATATGGGGAAAAGGGGATAAATTTTCTTGTTTTGTTGTTAAATTATATGTAAATGGTGTGTTTAGATGATAAGATTAAACGATTTTAAGGATTGCATGCCTTCTTTTAACTAGTAAATGAGAGGAAAGTTTTATAAGGCTAGTTTATTTTCAAAATTTAATTGAAAGTGTGCATTTAATTTAATAGTGTAAGTATATATTAGGGGTATTGGGTATGTTGTGCATGCATGTAAATGCCAAAATATAAGTATACGTGAACGTTTTAAGTAAGACTTGTAAAATAAAATATGTAGACTTATAGATTATGTTCATAAAAATCGTATAACACATATTTAACGTAAACTTTTTTTAATGCCGGTTTACATTTAAAGTTGTTTTTCAGTTTACGCGATTTAACTTAACGGTTACATGTAAAAGTAAACACGTAAAGGTTCAAAGTAAATAGTTTTGAGCTTATTGACGTGTAATGACCTGAAAAATACGGATTGTCACAGTCTCCCCGTGTTAAAAGAATTCCGACTCGGAATTCAGTTTGAGTTATCTCCCGGAGTGGTGTTGGTGAAGAGGTGTGGATACCTGCTTCGGAATTGGTCTTCACGTTCCCACGTAAACTTTGGACCTCTTCTAGAGTTCCATCGAACCTTAACAATAGGAATGCGGCTTTGCTTCAACTCCTTGACCTCTCGGTCCATAATCTCCACTGGTTCTTCAACAAAATAGAGCTTGTCATTAATTTGAATTTGATCCAACAAAATTACGAGCGATTAATCGGACAAACACTTCTTCAGATTAGACACGTGAAACGTGTTATGAACCTTGCTTAGTTATTAAGGAAGTTCGAGTCTATAAGCAACGACTCCCACTTTTGCTAACACCTTGAGAGTTCCAATATACCTCGGGTTCAACTTTCCCCGTTTGCCAAAACGGATAACCCCTTTCCAAGGTGAAACCTTTAACATGACTTTATCACCCACCTGAAACTCAAGAAATTTATGCCTCACATCGGCGTAACTCTTTGGGCGATCACGCGTGGCTTAGATTATGCTCTTGATTTGAATGATTTTCTCAGTAGTTTCATGAATGATTTCCAGACCAGTGAGTTGGCTATCTCCAACCTCGGCCCAACAGATAGGTGATCGACACTTATGACCATAAAGTGCCTCAAACGGTGCAGCCTTGATGATAGTATGGTAAATGTTGTTGTACGAGAACTCTACTAGCGGTAAATGCTTATCCCAACCATTACCAAAATCTATTACGCAAGCGCGTAATATATCTTTAAGAGTTTGAATGGTTCTTTCACTTTGTCCATCGGTCTGCGGATGGTATGCAGTACTCATATCCAAATGAGTACCCAGAGCCTTCTGGAGCGACTGCTAGAAACGCGATGTAAATCTGTTATCACGGCCAGAGGTGATAGAGACCGACACTACATGCCTTGAGACTACTTCTTTCAAGTATAGTCTCGTCAGTCTCTTCATTGAATCAGTTTCCTTCATTGGTAAAAAGTGAGCAGACTTGGTAAGACGATCAACAATCACCTAAATGATATCGTAACCACTTGATGTCTTAGGTAGCTTCGTAATAAAGTCCATGGTGATTTTCTCCCACTTCCATTGTGGTATCTCAGGTTGTACCAATAAACCAGACAATTTTTGGTATTCGGCATTGACCTTCGAGCATGTCAAACACTTGCTAACACAGGTGGTGATTTATGCTTTCATATTAGGCCATCAATACAGTTTCTTCAAGTCATGGTACATTTTGTCGGATCCAGGGTGGATAAAATACTTTGACTTATGTGATTCATGCATAATCAAATTCGTTAGTCCTCCAAACATGGTAACCAACTTCGTTCCTCGATGCAGAGTGTCCCATCGGGACGAGTCTCAAACTCCTTGTTCATGCCACAAAGATTTCATTCTTTGACATTTTCTTCTTTCATCGCTTCAGCTTGAGCGTTCAAAATCTAAACGGGTTAGACCAATAGTCATAACTAAGGCCCTAACTCGTAGTGGCTTAATTCGATCTTTTAGACTTAGAGCATTTGCCATCACGTTTGCCTTTCCTGGGTGATAACGAGTTTAACAATCGTAATCACTTAGTAACTCCAACCATCGTCGTTGCCTCATGTTCATCTCCTTCTAATCAAGGATGTGTTGCAATCATTTATAATCAGTGAACACGATACACTTTGTTCCATATAAGTAGCGCCTCTAAATCTTTAAAGCGAACACTATAGCTCCCAACTCTTAATCACTAGTTGTATAATTATATTTATGAATCTTGAGTTGACGAGATGCATAAGAAATCACCTTCTCATTCTGCATTAATACGGCACCCAAACCTTTATGCGAAGCATCGCAATAAACTACAAAGTTCTCAGTTCCTGCTGGCAAAGCCAAATCGATGCGCTACACAATTTTTGCTTCAAAAATTAAAAAGCTGCTTCCTCCTTATCTCCCCATTCATACTTCACACTCTTTTGAGTTAGCTTGGTCATAGGCTTGGCGATCTTCGAGAAACCTTCAATAAATCTTCAGTAGTAGCCAGCAAGACCTAAGAATTGATGAATCTCCGTTGGAGTCTTAGGAGATGCCCAATCTTTAATGGACTCAATCTTGGCAGGATCCACATGAATGCCTTGACTATCAATCACGTGACCGAGAAATTATACTCTAGGAACCCAAAATTCACACTTTGAGAATTTGGCATACAGTTCATCCTTCTTAAGTAATCCTAAAATTAACTTAAGGTGTTCTTCATGCTCTTGCTTGCTCTTCGAGTAGATCAAGATATCATCGATGAAAACGATCACGAGCTTGTCCAAATATGTCTTGCACACCCGATTGATGAGGTCCATGAATATCGTTGGCGCGTTGGTCAAACCAAATGGCATAACTTGAAACTCAAAATGACCATATCGAGTTTGGAATGCGGTCTTCGGAATATCTTCTTCAAAAACTCTAAGTTGATGATAACCCAACCTCAAATCGATCTTCAAGCAGATGCTTGATCCTTGCCGTTGGTCAAACAAATCATCAATCCTCGAAAGCGGTTAACGGTTCTTCACCGTCAGCTTATTCAATTCTCTATAATCGATACACATCAGAAATGATCTATCCTTCTTCTTGACAAACAAAATCAAAGTTCCTCAAGGCGAGGAACTTGGTCTTATAAATCCCTTATCCGAAAGCTCTTGCAATTGGTCCGACAATTCCTTCATCTCCGAAGGAGCTAATCTATAAGGCGCACGTGCTACAGGTGCATCACCAGGTACCAAGTCAATTTGAAACTCCACTTGTTGGGTTGGTGGGACTCCAGGCAAGTCTTCGGGAAAGACTTCTTGGAAATCACGCACAATCGATACCTCCTTTAGTCGCTTCTCCTCCGACTTTTCTTTCGTCTTCTTTTTTGTGATGTGTTCCAAAAAACATGACAACCCTTCTGCAAATATTTATAAGTCTTGGTACATGATATGATATTCAATCAAGACTCTCTTCTACCATCACTCCTAATACCTCGAACGATTAATATTTCATCGCCATAGAGAATACGAACAATCTTCTCATCACAAACAATCACAAACGATCACAGCGTGATACTTCGACAACCAGTCTACGCCGATAATAATGTCAAAACTACCAAGTTTTATGGGCATCAAGTCGATGTTGATGGATGGTTTAGCAAATTCCCTTAATTGTGACCATACTCATTAGTAGATTATCCTAGGGTGAATAGTGGTGTAAAAGTCTACTTAGTTACGATGCTTACTAATACGAACGCCAAGACATGTACAATTCATGTATACGCACACAAAACTTTTGCTTTTTGGGAATATAAATAGAAATTGATTTTGACAAAATTTTATGATGACTACTCCCAGCATAGCATGGTCCTTCTTGAATTAGATATAGGTGATCAGGCTATGTATAATTAAGGACTAATGATGCAATGCTCATTTCGTCAAACTCATGTTAGGTTTCTCATAGTTAAGTGGTATAAACCATATTGTTTACAAGGTAGTATCAAAATGGTTTTGTAATGTAGCAAAATAGTTCATAAGATGAAAGTAAAGTAGCTTATAAGGTGACCGCAAAACAATTTATACGGTGATAGCCATATAGTTTATAAAATGATAGCGAAATAGTTTATAAAAATGATAGCAAAATAGTTTATAAGATGATAGAAAAATAGTTTATAAGGTGATGGAAAAATAGTAGTTTATAAAATGATAGCAAAATAGTTTATAAGATGATAGCAAAATAGTTTAGGAGATAGCAAAATAGTTTAGAAGATGATAACAAAATGGTTTATAAGGTGATAGTCAAAATGTTTATAAGGCGGTAACAATTTAAGGAGTAGCTTACATAAATTAATAGAGAGTTTAAAACATTCACACAACGCAACGAAATTTATAAGAAAGTACTAATGCAAATCTCTGAGGGAATATAGTCCAAGAAGGTTACAACTTAGGTCTCGATATGTAAAGCAGGGAAAAATCTCTCCTAAAGCATTAGCCTTAATAGCATTATTAACACATTGGGCTACAATCTGCTCACTCTCCGCGGAACTCATTCTTTGTCTTATCGTCGGTATTTTCTTCAAAATCGAATGGAGTAAAGAAAAAAATAAAATAAGTAGGTGATATGTGAGAAATCACATGTCCTTTTTATATAAAAAATGGCCTTAAAATGAAAAAATTGTGCAAATTATGCTTGTATATTGCTTGTTTTGTCATTTGTGATGTGTAGGTACGGATATTGCAAAAATCACAAGAAAACGGTCAAAACCGGACAAACACGAACACGAGAATGGAAAGAGTACACAAGAGCCGGGAGTTTGGTAGCAAATAGGTTAAATAGTCAACCATGGTCAACAATGGTCAACTCACAAAAGACAAAAAAACCCTCAAAATACCCAAATGAGCCTTAATGTTAAACCAAAGTTACAATAAGTCCTTAAAACCTTAACACCGTTAGTCTTTTTATTATAAAGACTAACGGTCGTTATCTCTTTATAACTAAAAACCCTTAAATCCCTAAACCAAGCCCAAATCATAACCCCCGGCCCAATTTCCTTTTTATACCCGAGCCCAGGTCAAACACCCATTTCCCGGGTCAAACCTCAAACGTATAACATTTGGGGGCGGGAAAAATAGTTTTTACTGTTCACCGTCTCCCCCATTTTCACCCAGCTCAAATTAAACCCAAATTAACCCACACCCTCTCAATTCAACGTAGCCACAAGAGATTCCAAGTACTAAGTGCCATCTCATCAAGCAAAAACGTCATCAAACGTCTTTAATTGGCTAGCTTTGACAAAAAATGGCAAGCGGGGCTCAAAAGAAACACATCAAGAGGTGGGAATTTACACTCAAAGCAAGACAAAAGAAGCACAAGGCTCTGACACAAGGAATGCCACACTGGCAATCCGTGTGATCACATCTTTGATCTAACGGCTAAGACCGGGTATCTAATGATTGAAAGGATTCAAGGGCAGAGATCAAATCCAAGAGGAGCGTGTGAAGAAGACCTAGAAGCATCTTCTCCTGCTATAAATATGAGGCTTCTCTCACTCACAAAAAAAATCTAGGAGTAGTGTTAATATAGCTTAGTGTAGTTTTTAAATAACTTGTAATTTTTGCAATTTAGCTTATTGTAATGTCTTAATTCAGTAATTGTAATCTCTTTTTCAAGCTTGTAACCAGTTACTCTTTTATTAATAAAAGTGTGTTTTTCATTTTAATGTTCAATTTATGTTTTATAAGCAATTTGGTTTAATAAGCTCTTAATTAATCAAACAGTTCTTAATAAGCTCTTAATTCACCACTCAAGCTAGTATTCACTTAGTTAAGCTCTCAAAAGCTTAACTAAGCTTATTGACACTTAATTTCACCCTATAAATTACCACAACTTATTAAGGAAGGGAAGCCAGTAATGGAAGGGCTTCCAGGACCTCACCAGCTTATCCTAGGATAAGCTGGAGCTTGTTGATAGCTCAAAAGAGCATTTATAAGCCTTGTTTTGTGCAAAGGCAGTTGTAAGTTCTCTCTTTACATTTTGTAGCTTAAAATTGCATTTTAGCTTATTACTGTTTAATAATAGCTTATATCTATTTAGTGTAGCTTATTAATGCTTATTATAGATGTTAGATGCTTATTATGTGTAATTGTTAGCTTAGAACTTAATTTGCTTGTCATTTGTCTTAAAACAGTTAAAAATCAAAAATATTAGCATAGTTTAATAGGTTATTGTTCTAGCTTATTAGTTTGTTAAAATCTGCTTATTAGGTCTTATTATAGCTTTTTAGTATCTGGTATCTAAGATTTTAGCATTAATTCTCATTTTTATAAGCTAAGTATGGATTTAAGGAATTTAAGGGAGTGTTTGGGTCAAGCAGTACTAACTCAAGTTAGTACTGCTTGAGTCCATTTGGTCTTTTAAATTTCATTTTAAATCTTATTATAAGGTTTATAGAGTCAGGATTTAAAGTTGTTTGAAGGCTTAATCAAGTTTTAATCAAAGTAGTGTGCAGTTGTTTAAATCTGTTAGCCTAAATCTAGTTTAATGTGCATTTTAAGCTCAAATCTGTTATAGTTATTATTATTGCTCAAATTGTTTTAGTTTTAGTGTTATAAAGATGTTTAAGTCAAGTCATTAGGTCTGCATCAAGTTGTTTTGAATTTTGATTATTAAGAGTGGCAACTGCATCAGCAGCTTAAACAGACAAAAGGATTTTTTCAATCTTAATTTTCAGTAGGTTAGAGTAGTTATTAGGTTTTAATTTTTAGTATTCAAATAGTTTGTAGGTAAGATTCATATTGTTTCAGCTTAATTTGTTTTAAAAAGTTTATTAAGTCATTTGTTTTTGAGCTTAAATTTAGCTTTTTGTCTTTTCATTCAAAAACCAAATAGTTAGGTAAAACTTATGCAGCTTTTTCATTAAGTTGTTTCATCTAGCATTTGAGTTTCAAAATACTTTTTAAGAATAGATTTAGGTAGCTTATTTGTCAAACTTTAAAGTAGTATAAGCTAAATTCCCATAAGGATCCAATAGCTTATCTAGAAATAAGCTTAAAGTTACTCCCAGGGACTATTTGGTTAACAGTTTTTATCAAAGTGCTTATTTGTGTTTTTTAGCTTTTTGCAATAAGTTTTGGTTTAGTTTCTGCCTTGACTAGCTTATTAGGTTCATATTTAGTAGTTCATAGCTTATTTAGGATTAGTTCTAGCTTATTTTAGCTTTTCATAGAAAATCCAAAAACATTAAAAATCAGCATAAGTAGTTTTTTCATTTAACTTTTTCAGTGCTTATTTGAATTTCAAAATGCTTTTTGTTTATTGTTTCAAGTAGCTTATAGGCCGGGCTTTAAGTAGGTACAAGTTAGATTATCATAAGGTTCCATTAGCTAATCTTAAATTAAGCCTAAAGTTTGCTTTCTGTCTGTTTAGTATGCAGTTTAGTATAAGTGCTTATTTGATTTTTCAAGATTATGGCTTATCCAATTTGCTTATTTCTAGTCTATTTTAGCTTATTATGTTAGATTTAAGATAGTGATAGCTTATTTAGTTTAGAGTCTAGCTTAATCAAGATTTCTAGCTTATTTAGTTGTGTTAAAAGTTTTAAAAAAAGTTAAGTGTGTTCTGTCTTAATTTTAAGCTGTTAACTAGCTTATTAGTGACTTTTAGAAAAGTTGTTTTCACAAAAATAGCTTATTATAAGCTGTTTTACAACTTTGCTTTTTAGGTTTTTGCAAAAATAAAAAAAGGAGGAAACCAAGGAAGTCGGGGGTGAGCAAGACTCGAACCCCCGATCTCAACCTAGTCTCACCCTTTTATAAGCCTCAACACACACACACCCCTCACCAACGTGCCCTTGGGACTTTTACGTCCAAGTTTGCACAATCAATCCTTTTATCATTTTTTGAGTTTTTAGTATAATAAGAACTTCGAGTGCTATTTTGATTTTTCTCGGCTTATTGAGTTTAGCACTTTAAGATTTCTTATTTTTCCTGCATCCTGCTTATCATAAGCTATTTTTAGAAAAAAATTAGGATTTTTAGCTTAAAGTTTAATATTTTTCGTGAATTAATTTAGTTAAAATTTTTAAAAAATCATAAAAAAATAGAAAAATAATCAAAAAAATAATTTTCTTTTTTATCAAATTTTCTTTTATCATATTCTAGGCTTAGGTTGAAATTTACTTCCGTAGGGTTAATATTTTGAAA
>BQNB010111825.1:4113-22270 GCA_026074375.1 Tanacetum coccineum | reverse complement strand
TGTAAGACTTGTATGGATGATAATCCTTATCATTCATATTTGGTCGTTGGATTTTTTTTGTTGGATGTTATCACGACACGTTGTGTCTTTGCATTTATTGCACTATTTAGTATTCCTCTATAAAGATACCATGTGCTATGTTAATATCTTTCATGTTATGCCTCGCGTTTCCGCCTTGGCGGGGTGTGACAATTATGAAGGCTAATTATGGAAGAGATTAATGGGCTTATTAATTTCTCATAATTTCATTGATTAGGTCTTGAGTATTTCTCCTATAAATAGGAGATCACAACTGCATGAGACATATACACAAAAAATATAAACACTTATAAGCGAATGGTTCTTGATATGTGCCCAAAATAAGAACAAGCACTTGGTTTTATCCGAAGGAGGTATTCGTGTAACCCATGCATAGGGTCGAATAATATTCTTTGAAAGTGATTACACTACTTCAAGTGATATCCGGTAACCTTCATTAATAATTAGTTAGGCTGTTGATTATTTTCATACTGTTCTGGGCTCACAACAACCAACAAGTAATGTATTTATTTTACATATTTACTTTTGGTCCACTTATAGTAGAGTAAATATAAAAGAACTAACCTATCCAAGTTAAAAAGTTCGTTTATTTATTCAATGAACGGACATGAACAACATTTTACGTTTATTTAGTTAAATGAACGAATATGAACAAAAGTCTTGTCCGTTTATTTATGTTCATAAACGTCCGATTATTCGTTCGTTTATGATCATATAAATGTTTATATTCTTCTATCGTATCTTTTTATTATATGCTTTTGAAATTGCTATACTTAAACAAAACAACACTAATAAAACACAATATTGTATATATTTTTGTAAATTTTATGTTTATTTACGCTCGATCGTGTAAGTTGGTTCGTTAATGTTCGTTTAGTGTATTAATGAACGAACATAAATGAACACGAACAACCATATTTCTTAATAAACGAACATAAACAAGAATATTCGTTCGTTTAAGTGATCGTGTTCGTTTATTTGTCCGGCTAAAATTAAATGAACGAATATAAACACGGCTCCGTTCGTGTTCGTGTTCGTCCCATTCATTTACATCCCTATTAGTTATGGACTTATGGGTTCTTGATTGTTGCTTATTTTGAACAAGTTGCATTCTTACTTTTAATAGTACTTGTTTTTGTTTCACATTATTTTATATTTAAATTGATTATGCTTCCTTGTTCGTAAGTTTCACGTCTTAGATAGTGTGTTAGATGATGTTAGTGATGGTAACATTGTCATGTACGGATGAAATGAAAAACTTTTATTACAAAACTTACGATTTACAATTTCTTTTTCTTGATTTTTTTGGCTCACTTGACTGAAAAATCCTGGCTCCGCCAGTGCTATTGATTCATCACGAGAGGTTACGAATTCAAATCACTACAATTTCACCTCATAGGGCGACCATCACAAGCGAAGCAATCCATATTTTTGAGTAATATGAGTGTTTAGTTATATATAGGTTTGCAGGGTTAGTGAAGCGTCAAGTTTCGGGCTTGGGTTTTCTTCGTTAATAAAAGAAAAAGAATGAGAGAATCTAGGGATGGCAAAAGCATCCGAAACCGATGGGGAAAACCGAAACCCGAACCGGTTGGGTCGGGTTCAGGGGCGGGTTGGCGGGTTCGGATGGGGTACGGGTATTGATAAAAGAATTTAGCCGGGTACGGGTTCGGTTACGGGTTTTGATAATACCCGCACCGATTACCAGTACCCGTTTACCCGAATTCGTACCCGCTTTATTTTATTATAATTAATTAAAGTATATATATTATTACATATAATTTCTTCCATTGTATTTTTTATATAACTATTTCTATTATTTAACACATTTGAATGTTATATAAATTATTCGAAAGCGCTAAATCGTCTAATACGGTATTTGTTTTTTTAACTTTTAAAAATTTGAATATATAAAGGTGTTTTGCTTTATTTTTTGATGAATTTTAGTGTGACTTAATCTTGATACCCGTCATTTTTCTATAAAAATATTCAATTGGGAATACCCGATACCCGCGGGGAAACCCGAAAACCGATGGATAATATTAACCGGGTACCCAACGGGTAATGGGGTGAGTACGGATGTAGATATTATAAACGGGTGCGGGTACGGGTACATTAAAACCCGCCCCGAACCCGACCCGTTGCCATCCCTAAGAGAATCTTTCACAAAAAAATATCATTTGATGATAGATTGGTATGACTCGAGTTTTAAAGCATACAGTATTCTAATTGGTTATTCACTCGTATAGACAACCACTGTGATTACCAAATAGAAAATAAAGTCAACTAAAATTGTGTGTGAACTTACGGAATGAGCAGGAGTCAAATATAGAACCGGTCCTTAACGTAATATCAAAAGCCATTGCTGTTTTCATCGAATGTTACATGAATTGTTTTCTGAAAATTAACCGGGTCCATTCTGTTTGTTAGATTCCTGAACGTGTTCTTTGTATCGCTAACCAACGAAAATCCCAAGTCACTTTGCTCAATTTACCTCAATCCTCATGGTCATTGGTAGGATAACAAAGTGAACCAAAGACATGAAGGAATGATAAGTCTGGTTTCTTGTCTTGCATAAGCTCGTATGGAGTTTTGTTGTATCGGTGACGTATCAAAGAACGGTTTTGGGTGTAACGAGTTGTATTGATAGCTTCGGCCCAGATAAATAATGGAGCTTTAGAAAATATCAGCATTGTTCGAGTGGCTTCAACAATTGTCTTATTTCGCCTTTCCGACAACACCGATCCTGACGAGAGTGCTGGGCTAACAGAAGTTTTGATGCGAGATGCCAACATTTTCATAAAATTCATGAAGTGTCTGATTGACAAATTCGGTTCCATTATATGTTCGAACATTCCGGACAGTGGCATTCAAACGAACTTGTATGTTTTTAATACATTTGATGATGGCCGCAGGAGCTTCATCTTTTGTCTTCAAAAATCTGACCCAGGTAAATCTTGAGTAATCGTCGACTATCACTAAGATATACCTTTTCCCGTTAATACTAGCCACACGCATTGGGCCACACAAATCCTAATGCAAAATTTTATAGTTTTTCACTTGGGTTAGTGGACATTTCAGCTTTGGGTTGATGAGAGGATTTTTTGCTTTTCCCTAATGCACATGCTGAACACAGATGATCTTTCTGAAATTTAAGTCTAGGAAGTCCTCGTGCAAGACCATCTTTAGCGAGCTTGTTCAAAGTACCGAAGTTGAGATGAGATAATCGACGGTGCCATAACCAGCTCTTAGTCTTTGAAGCTTTGGATAGAAGACAGATCGGATATGATTTAAGCATGTCATCAAGAGAAATTTTGTACAAATTTGTGTCTCTGGACCCTGAAAGTAGATCAACACCTTCTAAATTGCGAATAAAGCAAATGTTTTTTCGAAATGCAACTCCAAGATCCGTATCACAAAATTGGCCAACAGAAAACAAGTTATATCCAAGACCTTCAACGTAGTATACCTTTGAAATAACAACGTTTCCCATCTGATAGTCACCACACCCCATAACCCTTGTAATTTGGTCGTTCCCGAATCTAATAGTACCCATAAATTTACTTACAAAGTTCATGAGCTGAGAGCGATTCCCTGTCATGTGTTTCGAACATCTGGGTCCAGATACCAGAGTACAATCTGGACAACCTGCCATGACAATAGAAGAAGACGATGGAATATCTGTTGCATTGGATCCTCAAGTTTGATTGGGTTCCGAGTGGTTAGCATTCTTAGATTCTACAATCTTAGCTATTTTACTCGAACATATGTTTTTAACATTTTTGGGTTTCCTGCTATCAACTTTAATCTCTGGTTTTTGTATTTCATCTGAGTGGGAAGTGGTTTGCTTAGAGAGGGCCTATTTTAGTTTGAGATGAGACCTAGATTAAAAGGGCATGAATTACCAACTATAGTGAAGGTTCTGCCTGTTGGTTTCCACTTAAATCTTACTTCAGCGAATACATGACCTGTAGGTTTCCAAATATTTTGTTCTTTATGTTTCTTAGCAGATTTAGTACGTTTATTCCCATTTTGCACAAGATCAAGAGACATTTAACATGAACCACCATCAACATAGATTATTACAAGTAGGACAGAGAATTTTAGAATTCGCATGTTGACAGTGAATGTCTTAACATCAACATCAAAATAGGTATTTAACAACACGATTCGTTTTATAACTTTCCTAAGTTGTCTTCTACTTATTCTTCTTGTTTCACTTGGTGTTTGCGAGATCCTATCAATCTTTATTGCCTGGAGGCTTTGATCTGCAATTATAGCAACAGTTCCACTCCATAGAAGACACCACAGGTGTGTTAGAATCTGATATATTAGAAGACTCTACCGGTTTAATGTTGCTTGAGGAAGTGAGAGGTTCAGCAAACCTAACTTTCTTGGCTTTGTTCATAGGTGAGACAACAACCTTCTTAGTACAAGGTGTTATTCTTGAACATATACAAGCAACTCTAGAATTCTTGTGGCATACTTACAGGCAAAGTCTAACTCACTATCTAAAGGTTGTTTCACTTTAGCTTGTTCGACTAATTCCCGAAGAGTATTAGCTCGTTCTAAGTGTAACGAAGATATTCTAATGTGTACCATCCCTATTTTGCAATAACCTAGGGAGGCAACGTACTAAATCTACTTGAACCTGGCCTAGAGCAATAGTGGTGACAGAAGGTGTGTGTATAACATTTTCAACAATTTCTTTCCCTTTTAATTTTTGTAAATCATTTTTCAATGATGTTATCACAAAAACCTTGTTTTGAATTTGAGCTTTTAAATCCTTATTTTCCACAGATTTTAAGTTCAGTTTGTTAATTAAAGAGGATCACATTTTCTTTAGACGAAACGTGTCTGTTAGATTAGAGTCAAACTGATCTTTAAAAACCTTTTTTCACATGATTTATATTCATTACAAAGAATGTTCGTTCCTTATTAAATGAATTTTGCCATCCTAATTTCTAGTACCTTATTATGGGCTCAAGATCACATCTATCATGGATTTAAACGTTCTCTTCCTTGGTATCTCCTCTTAAAGTGGAATAGTACCTTCAACTTACAAAATGGTCATTGTCTTTTATCATTGTAGCCTATGCTTTCAAATCATTTGATTCAAAATATTCTTGAATTTTAACACATTTTGATTAACGCAAGATTCATTGGTTTTGAAAAACTACTTGTTTGGTAAATTGCAATTGATGCTTCAAGAGAAATACACTGGTTTTCGAAGTTGTAGTAATTTTTCAAAAATCATTATATGCTTGTATTTTATTTGAAAAAAAAGCTCAGCATTAAGATTCAAACACTTTTCACACGATTCACACTCTTGCATTTCCATATTCACAAAATCATTATGCAAAGACATAGAATTCATCATAGTTAAAAGTACATCTTGAGACATGATTTTTTGTAAGAGTCGATCATTTTCCAAAAGAATTTCATTCTTAGCAATTTCCAAACATTGTTTATCAACTGAAGACTGTTGAAATCACTTCCTTAGTCAAAACTGTTTGTACTTCCGTTATTTCATTTAGAAGATCTTTATCAAACACATTAAAGATGTATTTTAAAGATTTTAGAAATGGAATAATTTCATTGTTAAAAACAGTTTTTGTATGCTCAAACACCCATTCACCTTCTTTAAGAGTATTAGGTGTTGTCCTCTTCTTCCCCATTGAGTCAAACTGGGCGAGGTGGAATTTAAGCTTTTTAAGGCTTGCATTCACCAAACTCACCTTAGGTAGTTCACTGGGAACATCCACTATGACAGGTGGTGTGTAAGAAGGTTCAATGGTTGGATTGAGTATATGAAACCAAAAAGCTTGTTCAGCCGATAATTCTTGTTGTGGAGAAAAACATTTTCCAAAATCTTAGTATGGGGGGTGGGGGGGTCTATTTATTTTTGTCATAATTGAGTAGGTTTAAGAGAAATTTTCTTTGCAATAACTTCAGGATCCCTTTGCTTTTTCAAACATGTTGATCGACTTCTCCTTCTTCCAAAATCAATGTTCTTACATCAATCACAGGCATAGCAACATGTGTTTTAGACATAACAACACCATCATACAAGGTTGGTTTTATCCGCTGAGCTTTCTTAAGATAAAACGGATTTTGATAACCTAGAGCTTGTTTGTGTGTATTATCATAAAACGCTTGTGGCTTAGTTAACATGTGCACTGTTTGAGCAGATTGACCCACTTTACAAATAATATTATCAAGTTCCTTAATCTTCTTTTCCAAATCAATTTCATTTTCCATATATTTATTTTCTTTTTCTTTGGATTCATTTTTGAAAACTGTAAAAGTTTTGAATAAAGATTCCTTTTCTTTGATTTGTTTAGAAAGATTTTGCTCAAGTGAGTCAATTTGTTCTTTGAGTGCAAGTTTCTCTCTAATCATATCATCCATTTGAGAATCAATCATTTTTTCACGACTACTTAAATCAATATTAAGACGTTGTTCAAAAGTTTTGACCCTTTCCTTATATCTCTCAAGCTCAGCGGTTATTGATTCATTATTCTGTTCCTTATTAGCCTTTTCCCAATTATTTACATGATTAATCATTTGTTCGGACATTTGTTCAATCACAGATAAAATCATTGAATCTTGTTGTGCCTGCAAATTAGTATCTTGAACAGTTGCCTGTTGTGTTTCTTGCAAATATTGAGAATATGGAATGATATTGCTATCACTAGATATCTCATTATCTGTAAAATCCATAACTGGTGATTGTTCAAAATCCTGCAATGCATGCACACTTTGATTATCCATATCATTCAGATAGGTTTCAGAATTAGGTACCTCTGAGATAATGTCAGCATTGTGAGGAATGATTGTCTGAGCTTGACCTGCTGGAATTCTTAGATCTGCAAGAAATACGAGTTGCTCCTCATCTAATATTTGTCCAGCTTCTTGAGCTTCTACTAACATAGCTTTCTCCTTATACCACGCTGCATTCCTTGGTCGCTTAGGCTGAGTGCATTGCCTAGCCATATATCCTTCACCTTGGCAGTTGTAGCATTTAACAACTCTTGCATGTCCACTTGTAGTATTTCCCCTTGAACTAGTAGCATTGCTCGTATATGTAGTACCAGAATAATTTTGCTCTTGTCTCTCCTGAACTTGTTATACGGTAACCCTGCCATCTTGAATAGTGGCTTGGTTTCTTGGATTAGAGGAAGTTCTGAGTTGATTATTGGTAGTAGGGAACCTTGAAGAAGCTACAACCGTTAGAAAAGCCATTGCTTTATTGAGACAAGCAATTGGATCATCTCCAGGAGAAAACACAGGAACAACAAAACCTGAGTCTACAAACGGTGACTCAGTTAGAAGTTGTGTAGGATCTTGAGGTGATTGATAAGCAACTTGTGGAACAGTTAAGGTTTGATGATTCATTTGAGACTGAAATGTATGTGATGGTGGAGTGGATGAATGATTGAATTGAGTTTGTGATGGATAATGAGATGAGTAATGTTGATTGGGTTGAAATGATCCATGTTGTGATGGTGAAAACTGTTGTTGAAGTTGAGGATTGTTGTAAGAAGACTGATAAGACTGATAAGTGTTGAAGTGAGGTGGTGTCATCTGCTGATTTGCAACGAATGCAAGTGGATCTTGCAACGAATGCAAGTGGATCTTGATTGCGTTCACGCATAATACGGACTTTATTTGCATGGAGTTCGTGTTGTTCAAGATATGCATGAAGTTGATCAAAGTTGGAGGTATGCAAATCTTTAACAAGCTTGACATCAGTCACAAACTTACTCCATTCAGGTGGAAGACTATTTAAGAACTTAGTATTAACTTGAAATTGCTCCATTTTCATTTTGTAGATGTTCATATCGTTAATCAGCTGAGTAAATCTCAAGTAATACGTGTGAAGTGATTCCCCCTTGATGTGAGTAAACTTATCAAATGCATCATACAACTTACACTCTCTTTCCTGCTTTGTCAAAGAGGTACCTTGCATCAGTAACTGAACTCTCTCCCATAAATCTTTAGCAACTCTGTGATGATTCATAAGTGAATAGATATCAGCAGGAAGACCTTGAAGAATGATATTGGTAGCTTTCATATCACAATCAGCTTGAATTTTCTCAGCAGCAGATAATTCAACATATTTCTTTGTTCTGATCACACCGTTCTCTTCAACTGTAGGCCAAATGAGAGGACCATGTTCAACTGATTCAAGTATCATTATTTTGTGCTCTCTATTTTGCAAGAATCATACAGGTCTTTGTCCAACGTAGGTGGATGATTGTTAGCACCAGAGAGTATCATGTATTCAGCAAGAGTATTCTTTTGTCCAAGTGAAATAATTGAATCCATTTCAATGTGATAAGATTAAGATGATCGTACAGTGATTGGAGGTTGTTGTGTTAAAGTGAGTTTTGATTAATGAGGTTGAGTCTTTCAGAATACACGAGATTTTACAATTCTTGATAAAACCAAGAAATTAAGTTATCACGGGATTTTACAAATCAAAGAACAACCGTATAATTCATCTAATGAACGTGTATAGTTCTCCTTTGAAACAAATGTATAAATCGCCCTTGTGAAGAACAACGTATAATTCGCCTTTACAACAAACGTATAAATCGCCCTTGCAGAATAACACATATAAATCGCCTTCACAAAAACAATGTATAAATCACCTTCACAAACACGAATGTATAAATCGCCTTTGTTAAGTAAGTGTATAAATCGCCTGACCAAATATACATATAATTTGCCTGTATGAGACGTATAAATCGCCTGAACAAGTTATCATGTATAATTCGCCTATAGGAAACTGTATAAATCGCCAGAACAATTACATACGTATAAATCGCCTATAGAAGACTTATAAATCGCCCAAAGAACTTCGAAACTCAAAAATCAAAAATCTTAAAAAGACACACTTTTGACGTTCTTATCCAATTTTTCTTGTACTTCTTACCTATCTAAGACTATTAGAACCTTAAAAACACAAACTTTAATGTTTTAGACATAAAAAAATTAAAATCAAAATTCTTGGTACAAAACCCTCTTTTTAACAAAAAAGACTCAAAAAGATGATATTTTTTATGGTTTTTGAAAGATTTTCTTGTACTTCTAGTCTATACTAAGATGACTAAGAAAGAAAGTTAAAAGCTTTATGGTTTTAAACCAAACTACACGAATAAAAATGAGTAACAAACGCACACAAAACCTTCACAAACACCCCATGGCTCTTGATACCAATTGTAGAATATCTTAACACATAAATGGAAGGATTCACTTTAGGTTTTAGAGAGGGAAAGAGATGGTTGGATAAACACTTAGAGAGAGAAAGAAAAAGGATAATATTAGATTAGTGTAATGTGAGAAATGAACAACCAACACCCTCTCCATGTGTGGAGATGGTTTATATATGACTTACAATGGCCGGCCATGGACCCTTAGTGGGCTTATCCATGGGCCTTTGGCCCGATTAGCTTTCTAACTTAACCATACAACTTACTACGAGCTACGACTAACTATATTGGTAGTGACCGACACTTTTTTATATTTCTAACAGTACCCCTAGGGGCCATGTAAGAGTCTTCATACTACCTTACGTGTGCGTTGCTCTAGCGGAATACTAAGTAGACGGCGGGTTCGTGTAATTTGTTCATGACTTAGGAAATAGTTACACAGATCATTACAAGGGTGACAAGGAAACAACACTAGGAGAAGCAATCTAGGGAGTAATACATGATTAAATAAACACAGTCTTTTATCTTATTGTTATCACCATTAGCGTAGAATTATATTTAGTTAATAGCTACAACCAAACCTCCTCTCAATTATATGATTTACTTGCTTTCCATAAAACATAAAAAATGGTTTCACACAAATTGTGATATATCATTTATAGTATATAAGAAGTATTCCAAAAGGATTTACGAAAATTACTTTTAACCAAAGTAAAATTCAAAACCTTCCTGGTCGTTTCCCCAACGAAACGTGAATTGAGAATCTCGGTTAAGTTCATGATCGCGTGATTTGAATAATTTCAAAGTTTTGATTTTGGATTCTATTTCTACTAATGAAACGGAAAAAGCAATTAAAGGCAAGCAAACAATTAAAGCAATTAAAGATTAAGCACGAAAACGTTAACGAAAATTTAAAAACGCGACATTTAAGCAAATAAACTAAATTTTAACCCTAAAAACTCAAATTTCAAATTTCTAAATCCTAAATGACTTAAAATAATTTTCAGAAAAGAAATTATATTTTTTTACTTTTTATTTTATTTTTAATGAATTAAAAACACTTTTAATCTAGAAAATGCATTAAAATATTAAACTAATTCTAAAAATTCTGGAAAAATTATGGAAAATACTTAATACTAAACTAAAGGTTTAAAAAAATGTAAACTGGAAATAAGCCCTAAGAATAAGCTGCTAAATAAGCAAAATAAGCATAAACTGAATTTACACCTTATAAACCAAATGTCCCAATGGTCTAATAGAAAAGACCCCAGGGCACAATGGTTAAGGTGTTGGGTTGTTATGGTAGAGATCTTGAGTTTGAGTCCTCCCAATACTCCCAACACCTTTCCATTTTATTTTGCAAATCTTCTTTTTGAAAAAGCTTTTTAACATAAAAATAAGCAACTTTTAAAAAGCAACTTTTTATGAAACTAATCGAATAAGCTGAAATAAGCTCAAACTCGTCTTAGTTTTGGCTTAAAAGCTTAATAGCTTTCAAGCCTTAACCAAGTTAAGCTAAAAGATACTAAAAGCTAAGAATAATCTCAAAAAGCTATTGCAGCCCTAGAACTAAGCTAAATAAGCTTAGAGGAACAGAAATAAGCAATGCAAATAAACAGAAAGGCAAGAAAAGCAAATAAGCAGTTTTTTCAAGAAATATGCAATGAAAAAGGCCAATTAGCAGTTTTCAAGCTAATAAATAAGCTACTTAAGCTATGACTAAAACCATAAAAGGTCAAAACAAATCAAGTTTAAACTATAAAGAACTCAAATAAGCCAAATAAAAGCATATAAGCACAGAAAATAAGCTAGAAAAAGCTAGTTTAAAAAGGCAGTTTACTGTTTTTGGTTTTTTTAAAAAGTTTTCATAAATGCTAAAATGGCAAACTGCAGCCCTAAGAATAAGCTAGTAAAAGCTGTTATAAATCTAAAATAAGCTAAAACAGATTAAGCTTACAACCTAGTAAGCTTATACAATTAATTTCAAACCTTAAATCAAACTAAAGTTATCCTAGATTTGTAAATGAAAATTGGCTCTTAAGAACTTTACTAGAACATTTATAAACTATGACAAGTTTAGGTAAAAACCTAAAGAGCATATGCAAACCTATAACTAATCATTTCTAATTTCATAAGTGACAGAGATTAAGCTTAAAACTAAAACCTCAAATGCACTTAATAAGTAATTCACTAAATCAGACCTTAAAACCCTTATTTAAAACAGCAGACTTAGAAATTAAATGGCCCAAACCTAAAATCTTAACTAAACTTATTCAAACTTCATTAAAACTAGCACTAATGCTGATTTAAAGCTAATCAAATATAGATTTCAAAACCAAAAGTGCACAAGCAGTATTAACACTTGGTTAATACTGCTAAGCCAAACACCTCCTTAAATTCACTTAGATTAACTTTAAGCTTAAAACAGATTCAACTAAGCATTAATTTTTAAAAACAGATTAATAACTAAGTAATATAAGAACAAATAAGCAAATTCCAACCACTAATAAGTATTTAACAATAAGCAAAAGAAATAAGCCAGTTATAAGCTAAATAGGCAGATTGTATGAAAACAACACTTAAATGACTTCTAAGCATTAAACTATGTTAAATAAGCAATAATAAAACTGAATAAGCAATAATAAGCACAAATAAGCATAGAATAAGCAGTGAATAAGCTAAAACAGAAATAAGCTATGAAATTGTAAAATGGGACTTACTTTGATCCTTTGCACAAAACAAGGATTAAATGCTCTTAGAGAGCTTTTCTACAAGCTCCAGCTAGCTAGTAAGGTCTATAAGCCCGTCCAAATTTGGCTTATCATCCAAAACAAAAGCTGAGGTAATTTTAGAGTGAATTAATGAACAGGAACTTAAATAAGCATATTAGAAAGCTTATCTGAGAAACATTAGATTATAAGAGCTTATTGAGTTTGCTTTAAATGAAAACACATTGCATAATAAGAAGCTTAAAACTGAAATATTAAGACAGAATTTAAGGAAACTAGAATTTCATTAACAAAAGAAGGTTACATTACTTAAAAAAGTACATTAATAAGCTGGAAAATAAGTTGAAAGTAAAACTATACTACTCCTAAACTAATCATTACAAATGAAGAATTCAAGCCCTATTTATAGAAAAACCAAGGTGCGAGGTGTGCTTCTTGTGTGAGGAGCTCATAAGCTTTTGATCTTAGCCTTCTATTCCAAACCGCCTTAATCTCTAATCTATCTGAGCCCTTGATTTAATATGATGTCTCATCCACCAATGAATGCCTCTGGGATAGCCAGTGTGGCCTGCCAAAAACGTTATTGCGTGCGTCATATCCATCTAGAAGGGTTAATTTTCATTTAAGCTGGGTTAATTGGGTGTTAGATGTGTAGGGTGAAATTTGGGACGGAGGGTGAACAGTAACTAATTAGGCGCGTTACTATATTTGACTGGATTCAGGGTTATGGTTTGGGTTTGACTTATTATTATTGGGCCATGAATGGGTTTATTTGTAATGGATTTGGACTTGTATAAAGGTTTAATATTAAGGCTTATATTATGGGCTTATATTTGTAAAGTATTAATCTTAATGGGCTGACCCGGCCTAATAAATGGGTACGGGTTGGCCCATTAAGAATGAATACGCCTTCGGCTTCGATTTTTCGCACTCTTTCCATTCCCGTGCTCGGTTTTGTCCGATTTGCCTTTGATTTTGTCCTTTTATTTAATATCCGTACCTACAAGACACAAATCACAAAATACACATATACAATGCATTGTTTATCTGTTTTTGTTCAATATTGGTCTTTTTAGCTCGTTTTATTAGGTAAAAGGTATGTGTATTTAAGCACATACAAAAATCCCCCATACTAAGCTATTGCCTTGTCCTCACGCAATGTTATAAATACACGCTTAAAACCAAAAATTTCAATCCCCCTAAACTAATCACCTCGAAAAGTAGCTAAGTGTTCATCTAAGGGAATTAAGAAATCAATAGTTTTGAAACGCCCTGTTTTTCCATTTCTTATTTATATATTTTTATATTTTTCACAAGTGACAACATGTTCGACTTTCATTATTTAATAATTACTTTTAGGATCATGAAACAAGAAATACTTTTAAGTAGTGTCCTAAAGGATAAATTCATCGTTCTCGATTTTTCACCCTCCCTAAACCAAGCTTAAAAACGAAATCATTGTTAAATACAAGTTAAAATGCTAACACTACTCATAAATGCTAATTGTTTCTTATCGGTTACTAACTATGTTTACTTTTAAAAAAAAAAAACTTTAACGGTACTAACAACAAACAGTACAAACACTTTGTACTAGACGTACTAAGTATAACTGTCAGATACTAACTATTGTACTGTCGTACTAAGTTAATAAACACATTAATCCTACCAATCCACTCCCTTAACCATAAAGTTAAACTAATTAAACCTTCAAGTTTCTTCATATCCTTAAAGCAGCTTGATTGTTCTTTAAGCTTCTTTGACTGCAATAGAGGATGTATCCAAACAATCTTCATGATTTCTTAAACTTGTACATCTATCCTTATAGCAGCAATCCTTGACTTTTCAAGCAATTCAGCAACATCTTATCAGCCACAAAGCAAACATCTTGATACCTCCAATCCAACTAAGGTTGGGCATTTATAGATTGTTTTTGGCAAAACTACCCAGCCATTAACGGATTTGATTCCTTTACTCATACCAGTTTGCCATCTGGGATAGATAACTCTGTATACAAAATATGGTGATTTAAATACCATACAAGTTTTTTTTGTAAACAGTCAACCATGCACACGGATTTGAGAAGTCTTAACAAATACCGTTTTAGTTGGACTACACAATGCATCATTGTAATAACATGGTGCATATAAACATATAGTTTTTAGCAAAACTAAACAGCTATCAACAGATTTTGGATTAGTCTTTACCATGAACTGTTGTCTCAGACAAGCCAACTCTTTACAAAACAAGGTGAGTTTGATTACCATTAACAATTTATGGATGTAAACCATCAACGATTTGAGGAAGTCTTTTAACCCCCAAGCCTTATTGCCATGTGACTAGCAAATCTTTAGCATGATAATGCATGTTGAATTGATAACCATTTGTTGTGTGGTGGTTAGCCATCACTCAATCCCTTCTTCACTCCAACAGTCTTGTCTTTAGATTCTAATTCATCAATTACCGTTCTGAAAAATCTTATCAATCCAATCCATTGGGCATTGTACATTCTTCTTCGAATTCTAATCTTAAATTTCACAATTATGCAACCGTATTTCCTTCTTTAAAGGATACTTCTTCTCTGTATAGCAATTAAAAGACTACTCCTTCATTTGGTCATTTAAAGTGTGTACCCTGAGGAATTGTGCAACTTCCAACTGATTATTTTCTATTCTTGCTGTGAGCCCCAAACCATCATTTTCATACAGGATTGAACAAAACCATTAAATCTCCGCCCAAAGAACTCTATTCAAAACCTTCAGAGCATCCATCTTGGTATTTATTCATTACCAGTGATAAACAGCATGATATCTTCTCTATCAAAAATGGAACAATAAGAATGTGAAAAACAATTAAAGTTTCTTAGCTGACCAATTACTTCTTGTTACCACATTCAAATTGATCTCTTCATAGATTAAGCATTCATTCAGATGTGGTTTGTTCCAGAACACTCTGTCTTCCAGTCCAATGATTAGTGAATATTTCTGTCAAGAATCTCATAATCAACTGTCTTTATCTTCATCCTGAGCAATAGTTAATATAACCTCATAATCATAATTTACTTGTCACATCATCTTCAGAATGTGTTGAATTATTCTTCTTTTTCTGAGCTTCATCTTCTACCTAGGTACCTAGCTTTCATGTTTTCTAGTACTTTCTTCATCTTTATCCTCATCCTTGAACTTCTTCTTTGGTTGTCCTTCATGAACACTTCAGATTTAGATAAACCCCTTCTTTTCTTATTCAACAGTTTGATAAACCTTTCAATCTTTACAAGACCCAGTGGAAAAACATGTTCAGTTAAACCCTCTAATGTATTTATACAAAGCTCGTTATGTCTTCAAACTTCCTGCTTTTCCAAATTTGAATGTTTTGAAGTTTTCTCCACAATTTTAAGTAGGTTATCATTCATTTCTGAGTTGATTCTTGGTTGGAGGTTTATTCCTTTAAGCTTTGTGAACGTTGTTGATCAAGAACTTCTTGACAACAATTGTATCATGAAGGAAATTAGCTCTTTCTATATTTGTAAACTGCTCCTTTCTGCTCTTGAAGCTTCCAGCGAGAATTCTGTCTGCCTCAATTTCATGCTTTACAACATCAAAGTTTTATGAGAGCATCATTAGCTTCTACTTCTTCAGCAATTTGTTTTTCTCCTCTTCAGCTTCCCATTCTTCTTTTGGACTTTCCTAGCTAACCTTCATCAATCTCCAATCTGTTTGAATTTCTTCACAACTTGTGGAATATCATCATCTTCACTTTCAGTTTCATCCTCCTCTTCAATCTTCTTCTTCCCTTTGTCTTTAGGATCAATTTTTGGAAGAGGCTTTAAAGTGAGTGTTGATCTTGTAGAAGTAGTTTTAGGTCTATCAGTATCTTCAACATCCTTCAGTTCTACAACACCTTTCTCTTATTTCTTTGAGAAATGGATTTGGCTTTACTCATGATGAGGAGAAGTGTACAAATGTTTCATATCACCAAATATCACAGATGTGGGTGCAGAGAGGATGTTGAGAAGGCTGAGAAGCAATTCATCCTTAGATTGCATCTTCAATACTTACCTATTGGTCAGCGGTACTTTCCAACTTTCTCTTCAATACCTTGCCCTTTGGGTCTTCAGTACCTTAAAGAACTCTCAAATCATCAACTTGATCAACATACTTTCATTTGTTCATCAGAACTAACTTAGAGATCGTCAGTACTAAGTTTTAGTCAGTCGTTACTAAACTTTTTCAAATTCGGTACTAACACCCTTTCTTAGCAGAGACTAACTTCATCTTCACTACTAAGTCCATACTTCATCAGTTTCTTGTCTGCATCCATCATTTCTTTTTGTCCTCCCTTCACTTTGATCATTTTCTTTTTGCTTAACCATCTCCTTTTGCATTCGTTCCTCCATTGTTTGGTATACAGACTTTTAATTGGCACTTCTTTTTCTTTGAGTGATGTTTCCTTGAATTGTATTTTCCCCCCCTTTGTTCCTTTGATATTCTCTTCTGATAATGCTGTGAAGTGTTTGATGACATGATTAGCTTATCCTTTTGAGCTGTTGTGATCTTACCTTTAAGAGTTTTCAATTTCCCTTGGCTATGATCTTAACCTGTATACCACAAAGAGATACAAAGATCAAAGACATTTTTGGAGAGTCAATCATCCTCATTCCCTAAAGGGATGTATCAATTGAATGAAGAACTCCAATGATTCACACTAGTAATTTTCCTTGGCATGAATCAGGAATATTGGGAGTGGGTAAGGGTTAGGTGAAGGTCTGGTGTTGAGAGGACTTGGTGAAAGGCAGGTTAGTTGCCTCAAATGTACCATCACTAGATAGAGCATAAGATGATTCCATTCAATTGACCATCATTTGGTTCTTCACAAGATGGGTTCAAGGAGAGGTGTTGGTTGTGGCTTTCAGCTAGTGTCTTACGACGGAAGTTACCCTCTTTCTGATTGTGGACCAACATATTATCAAACAAAGGTGTACTTTATGCCTGAAAAATGTTGCCCTTTTAACCATAAAAAAAAAAACTTACTAGTTAAACTATTTACAGGAAATGTGGATCTAAAGGAAATAGCTACATTAACAAGTTGTTTTAGCTAAAAATAATAGAAATAAAAAGAGGATACATAAACAAACTCTTCTTAGTCCTCTAAATGTCTAATCATACATCAAAATCAATTTAAGAAAAAATTATACTTTTTGATTAAGTGGTTAAAACAAATTACCAGCAGTAGGCAACATTTGTAGGAATTGATCCCAAGTACTTATTTGAGCATAAACAATTAAGTAATTGTGTGAAATAAAAACCTCCATTGGGTGAAAACAAGCTTTATTAAATTTTAACACAGTTAAATCCCCTACATATCCCAAAAGTTAATAAGCATCAAAGATAGCTTTATTTGGAAGTGTTCTATCCCATTAGCATCATCAAAAGACGATCAGTACTAATAGAATCTTCAAGAATAGACACTAACTTGCCAGCTACTTTGGCAGTTATGTGCCTTACATTGTTGATTGTTTTGGACTTAGCAGACGTCCAAAACTGTTCAACAAATGTGGTTGAAACAACAGGACTTACAGTGAGCGCATGAGAAATATAACTTCGTTGAAGAAAATCAATCACTTCATGAAACTCAACATTTCCTTCAGTCTTTTCCAAATAGGCGAGCATGTTGTGCTTAGGACAGGACTCAAGAGCAGCCATATTGCTTCGAAGAGAGAGATCGTCGGTAAGAGAAATTAGGGCTTGTAAATTAAGAATATCAGTTGAAGAGATTGCGTGAGGAATTGGGCGGTTGAAATGGATTCTTATAGGTTTTGATGACCTAATTTTAAAGAAAACGTTCCAATTTGCACTTTGTACCCTTGGCGGTATTATTCTCCAATCGTCTCTTAAGCGGTACAAACTTTGCCTAGCGGTACTAACTTAACATGGTCGGTACTAACTTTGTCCAAACAAAGAATGAACAATGGAAGTATCAGGAATGCTTCAGAAATCTTCTTGGGTTCATGTTGAGATAGAAAACAGGCAAACAAACAATGATGAAAGTCCTTATGATTGGTTCTCCTTTGCTTTTGAACATAACTAACAAAAGCAAGATCATCCAGAAAGACTTGTTCTTCCTCTCTTGGACTTCTTCTCTTTTCGTCTGATTTTGAAGAAGAGGTGTTTGTGG
>BQNB010111824.1:0-19524 GCA_026074375.1 Tanacetum coccineum | reverse complement strand
TGAAGGGCCGAGTCTAAAATAGTTGTCTAATTGTAAACGCATAGTTTTTGTTCATTGATCGGGTTATTGTATAATACAAATTAGGGTATTTTTAAAATATAACTTGGCTCCTTTTATCGGTTTCTAAAATAATAGAAGCTTTAGTGAAACATTACTAAATATAAAGATTTATATAAACCTCGCCATGACATTTCCGTTTATGTAACATTTTTCCATATTTATATAATCAAATGTTTTTCCCACTTAATAACAAAATCAATATTTCAACATCCGCGTGTTTTAAATATCTATGTATATATGTTTATATATAAACTAAAACAAGTAATAAATATCTCATTTATTTAACCATTAACCACCATTTAGTTCCGATTTATAATTTATAAATCTCGTTAAAATTTTATATTTATAAAATTTTAGGATGTATTTATTGTTAATTCATTTTAACCCAAACACACCCTTACGGTAAATCTGCTCACCCAAACGCCCCTTGTGGGCTGTCCTTAATGCCAAACGCACCCTAACCGGTGCCAAACCCACAAACAAACACCCCCTTGGTTGTTTCGCAGCCAATCCAAACACCCCTTATGCTTTTCAATCCCAACCAAACGCCCCTTTGTGGCTGAGATACTGAACCAAACGCACCCGTTGGTGCCTCGGACACAACCAAACGCGGCCTAGCTGCTATTATTAAAACCAAACGGACTCTTGTCGGTTTTCCCTTAAACCAAACGCCCTCTCGGGCTGTTATACGCGAAACAAACACCACCTACGTGGTGGTTTTTACCACAGTAACAGACACGCCCTTCGTGGCTGTTTTACACCCAAAACAAACGCACCTGTTGGTGCTGAAACTTAAACCGAACGCAGCCCTATGGTTGACCCGAACCCAACCCGAACGTACTCTAATCTGTTCACCAGATCCAAACGCACTCTTTGTGCCTATAACAATAAACACACGCACCCCGGTGGCGGCTGCCATAAACCCAACGCACCATATGGAGGTGGTTCACGGCTGACCCACGACAAACGCACCCTTTTCAGGTGGCTAATAAAACCACATACACCCTTGGCGGTGTTGCTGTGGTGGTGGTGGTGTTGGTGCGGTAATGGAAGTGTTGGTGGTGCGACTGTGGTGGCGGCAGAGGTGAGGAGATAATGACGATGGTGGTGTAGGTTGTGGCGTGGTGATAGCGGGGTGAGGTGGTAGTATAGTGGCAGCGGTTGCTGCCGTATTTGGTGGTGGAGATGGTGGTGATCGGTGGAGGCGCGTGGTGAAATAAAATTAAATAACTTTTATATTTATATAAACGTTATAATATAAAAAGGGCAAGTGGGTAATAGTTGAGGGTAAATTGTGTAAATGTTTAAGGTAGTTTTTATAACTTTCGGTTTGGGACCCGTTTGAACTGTTTTAACGGTCGATTCGAGTCACGAAACTCGCGTCATTGTTTTCTAAATCATTTTTCCGATAAAAACGAGTATTTATTTGATAAATTATTTCATAAATATTTTTATATACATATAAAAAAATGTCCGTATTTTATTTGGTGAACCGTTTACACTCCGTTCAAAAGTAAAAATAGAAAAATAAATTTTTAACTCTGTATATTTGCGTTATCCAACTGACGTTACAGAATAACTGAGTGACTAATTTATTAAATATTTTTATTTAATAAAAAGTGTAAATTAATCATAATTTAATTATTTTCTCGTTTCTAAATCTTGCGAGGGCATTTCAGTCACCTTCTGACTGTTTTCGGGTCTCGGTCAAAACTAAAAAGTTGTCAGGAATATCGTTTTACATCAAATTGCTTTAGAGTCCGAATAATGAAAACGTGATTTAGCTGCTTATCTTTGATAAATCAACCTAGGAATAACATATATTTCCTTTAAATATGTTCCGAAAAATTACCGGTTACGCGGTAATCGTTTTCATGTGACGATAAAAGATCAAAAGTCAAAAATCAAATCGGACCTGAAAAGTCAAGGGTTAAAATAGTCCTTTAAAATTTCGAAAATCGCCGGATGTTACAACAGCCATCCCATGAACACCAAGACCATGCAACGGATCTTAGGATTGCACAATTGAAAGCCTAAACTTACGAAAAAGCTTACATAATCTTGTCGAACCAAACCCTAGGATATGAATGAGCAGCGAAACCAGAAGTAATAATACAATCATTGTTCAACCCTAAAAAATTAGGGTTTCTTGATCCCACCCTCATGACGATCGCAGCAATCGCCCACACCAATCCATGTCGAACCAACCAAATATGATTGATGTAATCGCACAAACCCTAATCAGCCGACATCATCAGATTCCCATAAATCAAACCCTAAAACAGAGATCGATTAGCAAAGAACCTGAATACACGATCCAAAAAGATGGATCATGGGAGACAACTCTACACCTGAAACCCTAATGATAATCGTTGATGCAAATCCTAATAAATTAGGATAAAGATCTCGGTTGTTATGGAAAACTGGAGACGATTTATATACAGCCTCAAATCAAACCGACACCACCCTCACTGAATCAAAACAAAACTTCTAAAAAACTGATTGCATATCCACCCTTAAGAATTAAAATTCTGAGAATAAAAACGCCTAGGAGATCAAAGAAATCATAAGCGAATTAATGGACAGAAGGTTTAGTTGCTAAAAGGATAGATAGAGAGGCGGTTTTAGGGTTAAGTTTGCCAGACAAGGAGGGAGGAGGGGGCACTGGAAATCGCCTCTAAGGAGAGAGAGAGAATTCCTTGGGTTAACTCTTGGTTTATACCTTTTCAATTTATACATTCGAAAATAAATTTGAAAAACTGACATTTTTAGTCCCTGAACATTCGTGTTGATTACTTTTGAAGTCCAAACTTATAACGACACTCCCCCTTAGAGTTAAATCCCGTTTCACAGTGAATCCTTTTGAAATATTTTTTGCAGTTAAAATTCCTGTTGTTTTTGACAAAAAAATGTATAACTCCCCCTTGATTAAATATTCATCCAAGAATTTCTTCCTTTGAGGATAAAATTTATTTAAAAGATAGTTATTCTTGCATTTATTTCCAACTTTTGATTTTCTAATGATGAAGGGATCAAAAAAATTTATAACTCCCCTCATATAAATGTCTAGTTAAAGAATATATTATAGAGATAGTTATTTTTGCAGTTTTTGAACACACTTGAGAATTTGCACGATGATTATTTGAAAAATTGTTTTTCTATTTGTCAATGGAATTGATTACAAAACACATATTTTACCGATGACAATATATTTTGATGAATGAATAACTCCCTCTCAGTTAATGATGCATTAACTGCTGTGAAATACACATATTTCTGAAAAACAACATCATTAAACTGATAAATCGGAGAAGATATGTATTTGCATCAATAAATTATGTTTTTGTGTTTTTCAAATTTTGTCTTTTGTTTTTAATTTTTGAAAAGACTCACAATATTTTTGTGTGTTTTTTTAAAAAATTTTATTGCATTTTTTAATTTTGTATTTACTTTTTGAATGTATGTACAAATGATTTGATGTATGCTATTTCATTCAAGAAGATAACTTTACGAGACGTTCCAACTCTGTTGGAGTCATACATCGCATACTAATCCTATGAACTAAGTACCCAAACCTCTCTTTTGGAAGGACTTTAGTAAATAAATTAGCAAGCTGGCATTTCGTCCTGACAAAGTAAAGTTCGATTGTACCTTGTTCAACATGGTCCTCAATAAAATGATATAGGATGTTGATGTGTTTAGTATGAGAATGTTGTACAGGATTATAGGATATGGAAATTATACTCTTTGAATCGTAGTACATTAGAATCTTGGTGTAACGATATCCATAATCTAACAGTTGCGTCCTTATCCAAATGACTTGTGTGCAGCATGCAGATAAAGATACATACTCAGCTTCCGCAGTTGACATAGTTGTACAATCCTTCTTTTTAGACGACCAACTAACTAGCTTGTCTCCCAGAAATCGGATTCCTCTAGATATACTTTGCAATTATCATGATACCTTGCGTGATCTGCATCTGAATATGCAATTAGCTCAAATCCAGAATCCTTCGAGTGCTACAAACCTATGTTAATGGAATGTTTGAGGTAATGAAAGATCCTTTTGACCTCTTTGAGGTGCTTCTTAGTTAGGCGTGCCTGATAACATGCACATACAAATGTCGCAAAGGCAATATCTGGTCGACTTGCAGTGAGATACATGAGTCCCCCGATAATACTATGGTACTTGGTTTGATTAGTTGGGGTACCTTGTAAACCTGCGTCGACTCTGGCTGTAGCCATTGATGTACTAATAGAATCACACCCATCCATACAATGCTTTTTAAGAATTTCCAAAGTGTATTATGATTTGTTAATGAAGATTTCACGGAGGGATTAATGAACCTGAAGTCTTAAAAAGAACTTCATCTCACCCATCATTGACATTTCAATTTTATCTTTCATTAGTTTTGCAAATATGTTGGTGACTCTAATTCTGCTTATTTTCATAAGACGATGAAGAGTCAAAACCAAAGGAGTCGTATTGAGGTTATTAGAGATGCGAACAACATTGAGGTCACAGGTTCTCTTGTTGCGGATGCCTTTGTTTCGCACAACCATTAATTCCTCGGCACTACTATGGATTGTGATGAGTTGGTTACGGAGGGGCTGTTTAAAAGAAAGTCTCGAATACCTCTAATCTGAATATGATTAGGCACGTTACTAACAAGTAGATTAAGGCTGCTATGATGATTGAGCCTCGGGTCCTGATGGTTACACGTCAGCTTTCTTTAAGAAGAGTTGGGACATTATTAGGAGGGATATTTCTAGTGCGGTTCATGATTTCTTCTCCAACGGCCAATTGTTAAAAGTAATAAACCACACTTTCATTGCTTGATTCCTAAGGTATCTCCTTTGTTAATCAATGATTATCGGCCTATATCTTTTTTTTTTGGGTAAAGGGGACTATTCCCCGGTAAAATATATTAATAACCCAAAAAGCCAATAAGTACAATGGAATGTGACTGAGTGTCACATTAACCTCAAGCCAAAGCTTGAACTACCACAAGATCATATGACATGCCATATAATCACTAGCTAACTATTACAAAACCAATAACACCAATAGGGAAGAACCACCTAATGGTGCATAAACAAAAGCAACTAGCCATAAACAACTAGATAAAAACAGCTTCAGGAAGCTCCCAAAGCCTAGCCATTCTTTCACCATTCTTGGACTTCTTTAGCTTACAAGACAGCAACTTGAGACGCACGGACGTTTTAATGCAATCCACAATCTGATCATTTGTGCGTTTACCTTTCTTGAATAATCTCCAATTCCGCTCTTGCCATATAAAGTACGCAGTGGCTGCAACAACAATCTTAGCAACAACGCTCTTCATGGTTCTTCTTTTCGCAATAGGCAAAATGGATTGAATAATATCATAAATATTTAGATTAGATGAATCCAGGCCCGCAAAAAGTTTTAGCCTATCCCATACCCCATGCGCAAACGAACATTAGAAAAATAAATGCTCGTGAGAATCAGGAATACTCTCACATAACGAACAAACCGTACCAAGAGAGGCCAATCTATCCCAAACAGGAATAAGATCCTGGGTTGTCAACTTCTTACGAACAATCAACCAAAGATTAAAAGCATGTCTAGGGATGCAATATGGAAACCAAACCATGTTATACCAGCTAACCTTTGAGTCACGATACCGAATATCCATCCACACTTGGGACACCGTAAACTTCTTAGGGATCCCATGATGATTACGCCACTCCAAACAGTCCAAAACATCATCACGAATCAGAATATTGTAATCAATAAGAAACGGGTATTTAACCAGAAGATTAGGGGGCCAAATCCACGTACCTTGGAAGATAACATCACTAACCTTCGACTGGAGATTGAGACCAGCTCTATGGATATCACGAGGAGAGATACGATTAGCAAGAGGATCAAACTCATTCCACTTATCATACCAAAGAGAAGTGTTCATTCCGTTGCCAATCTTTTTCCATATGAAATTCCGAACAATAGGACGTAACTTAAGAATTTTCCTCCACCCCCACGACATGTTACCACGAAGCGGGATATCCCAGAAATTACGACCTTTAAGCTTGTATTCATGAATCCATTTCACCCACAAAGATTCTTTCAACGTGAGAAGCTTCCACACGTGAGAAGTCATAAGCGCTGAATTGAAACATTCAAGCCTTCGAATGCCTAAACCTCCTTCGTTTTTAGGGAGACAAACCACCTCCCACGCAACTTTAGACTTAGATTTACCCGAACTCCCATGGCTCCATAAAAATTGACGCATGAGCTGCTCGATATTATGTAACACATTAGTAGGGAGCATAAACACCGAAGCCCAATAAATATGCATCGAACCAAGGACCGATTGAATAAGCTGTAAACGCCCCGCAATTAAAAGCGATTTATTTTTCCAATCTTGAATATGAAGCTGAACCCGATCAACAAGCTCGTTACAGTCCCTAATTCTAAGTCTAGAAGAGACCAACGAAACACCAAGGTATTTAACCGGAAGCTTTCCTTCTTCAAACGGAAGCACTTGAAGAATGGAAAGCTTAATATGATTAAGAACATTACAAAAGAACGTCGTACTCTTAGGAAGACTTGGAACTAACCCCGAGGCAACTTTGAACTCGTCCAAAACTTCCTTAATAATGCTCACTGAATTAACATCTCCATATGCAAAAAGAAACAAGTCATCCGCAAAGCAAAGATTAACAAGCTCCATTTTAGAACAATACCTGTGATACGTAAAATAATGTGTCTCTCTAATTCTCCTAATCATAAGCGTAAGAACCTCCATAACAAGAGTAAACAAATACGGCGATAAAGGATCCCCTTGACGGAGACCACGCTTACCCTTGAAATAGCCATGAAGAGAACCATTCACACATATAGAATATGAGGTTGTGGAAACACACTCCATAATCCATGAAACCATCTTATCATGAAACCCAAAACCATGAAGGATCGTACGCAGAAACTCCCAATCAATGGTATCATAGGCTTTTGAATATCCACTTTAAAGGCACATCTAGGGGTACCCCGATCCAAGTGGTAATTATGCATAAGCTCCTGCGTCAACATAATGTTATCCGTGATACTTCTTCCCGGGACAAAAGCCGATTGATTAGGGCTTGCAATATTCTTCAAGCAATGTTTAATACGATTAGAAATAATTTTACTAATGCATTTGAACAAAACATTACAACATGAAATAGGCCTATAATCGTTAATACGAGTGTTCATCAACCTCCTCAAGAAACAAGTTTGGAATTTTTGCAAGATAAAAGAAACCTAATTAACTCTGTGCAAACTTTCTTAAGAAAGTTTAATCGATTTTCTTTTTATGAAACGCCAAAGGTTGTATCACTAGCATGGGAGACAATTTCTGAAATTGAGCATGCTTTTGAAGACAAGCAATATCAACCAAAGGGTATTCTAGAGTTATTTCGTAAACTTCATGATGATGTGCAAAATATTCACGAAGAGTTGGCAGAGTACATAAATACTCCGAGTTGGAATCGTCCTACCATCTACTGTGATGATGATGATGAGGATGACGAGGATTTTTGCAATCACACCCGACTTACCAATTACGGACTCTCTCATAATGGAGGACGATCATCTTAGCACTATTCCAGAAACGGAATCGGACGAATTAATAAAGTCTAGTGTTGAGGACCTTGTCCATACCCCAAGTGAGTCCGATGGTATATCCGAAAGTGAGTGCGATGTGCCCGATTATGATGATTCTCAAACAACAAAATTTTCAACGTTTTCTAATCCTCTCTTCGACGATTCTACCTCTAGTGATGACGAGTCAAGTCATGGGGACGTTATTCACGAAATGAGTTTTAAAACTTATTCGAACCCACTTTTTGATCTTGATGAGGAAATCATTTCTAGTGAGTTTAATCAAATTCATAATGAAGACCTCGATTCTACTCTGAAAAATGATCGTTTTGATACCGAGTCTTATCTTCTTGAATCATTACTCAATTGTGATACTTTGATGGCTTCCTCTCCTAAGATTGATTCTCTCTTCGATGAGTTCGCCGGTGAACTCATAACAATTCCTCCAAGAATTATGAATAGAGAGCCCGAGGAATATATTAGTCTTATGGAGAGGTTGTTATACGATAATTCATCTCCCCGTCCACCGGAAGATTTTCATGCTAATCCAAATATAATCATCGAGTCTCTTCCTACATTTCCTATCCCCGTTGAGGATAGTGACTCTCTTAGGGAATAGATCGATATATTTCACGGTCCGGATGACTCAATACCACCTGGTATTGAGAGTGATGATTATGACTCGAAAGTTGACGATAATTCTACTTCCCTTCTCGAGTTCGAATCATTTCATGTTGATTAATCCGATTTGGGAGATTCAACCATTGATGTGGTGGAAGACATCCCCGTTGATGTGCCTAACATTTTGCCCACCCATCCCACCCTTCATATGGATTTCGACTTCATTCCTTTTCATAATGATCTCAGATCCGATCTTGATGTTTCTTCCCCTTCCGGAGATAGAAACAAGATTTACGATCCGGGGATATGCATTAAAGTCGAATCCAAGAGATTTCTTGCTACTCATTCCCTCGTGATTGATACGTTACTTCCATTTTCATCTAAAAATAAAGACAAAGCTTTCAATCACGGTATTCTTGCTTCAAAGGAGAAATCTCCTCCTTCTTCATCACATCGGGGCTTTAAAGCTTCCAAGCTTTTTCATCAAAAAAGCTCGATGTTGATTCATGGAGAGAACATTCCTATCTTGGATGTTCTGTTTCTCCATTTATATCCTCCTTGACCAAGCTCAAGTATAGGGGATCGAGTCAGGCTCAAGACTCGGTTAACAAAAATAAGCGCTTCGTGGGTGGCAACCCATGCTTATCCTTATACGATTATAATAGTAGTAATGAATAAGTGTGTTGTGTGAGAGGCTCACCTTTTCCATTTTTCCGTGTTTCGTGTTTTGTGTTGTATGTCCAGGATTGCCCGGATTTTTGAAGCCTCTCGTGCTCGTGGTTTTGTCCTTCGTTCACTCGAGTTTCACATCCTCAGCTTCATTTTGGGAATCCAATATCCAAATCTTATCGACTAACGTTTATCTTTAGTGAAATTTCGTTAAACGTAGCTCAGGAAACAAAAGATTGGCGACTTATTCTTGAACCTTTGAGAAGTTTCACCTTTATTCTACTACGCCTTATATCACACGCCTATATTGAAGTTGGGGCTGTGGTTTAGTCAAACAAATACCAGCAACCTTTTGTTGACTCGATTTATTTTTTTGCTTCTTCTTTTTGACCTCTACAAAACCCTCCGCATCTTCATTAACATCAGTCTTTTCTTATTCTTTTTCTTTCAGCAACTTAGGGCACTTATCCGTATGGTGATAAAAAATCATGCAAGTAGAACAACGTGGAGGATTCCATTCGTACTCAATATCAATAGTGGCAAGCGTATGACCTTTATCTTTATCAACTGGGATAGCAATCAACAAGGAGTCTAAAAGATCTTTCTCAGCCAAAACTTCAATTAGAGCTCTAGCATATGTACTTTTTCCCCAAGAACTTAAACACATGTTGCTAGTATATGAATCTAGCATGATTGGCTTCCCTAATTGGGTAGTAATCAGGTAAGACCAATTTTTGAATACGCAACAATGGGAACATGGTGGAGTTTAATCCACACTGGAGCTTTGTTAACCTCCGCCTTCTTTAAATCAGTATTCGGAGACCAAACATTCAATATCAACGGGACAGTTCGAATCAACCATGGGCCGTCTTCCAAAACTCTATCCATGCCTTCTTTACTTTAAAAGTTTGCTGCATCTTGCCGGCTCACAACCGATGTTGCAACCTTCAAAAAGGCCGAAGATTTCAATTGTATCATGGTGCTATTGATGTTAAGTGTAATATATGTGATTTAATAAATATAGAGAAAATCTCTTTTTCTTAAATTTAAATATGCTTTCGAACTAAGACTATTTCATTTTAAGTTGTGGTTTTTCTAAATAAGCTATGTATAAACGGGAAACCTAAGAGTTTTTGAAACCGAAGGTCCGTGAGTCTCGATACTAGTCTCTGTGGGGTGTCAAAAGCATGGTCACTTAGCCGCAAGGTTGGGATGTGCCGAGACGAAAGTCGCTACATGGGATGATCTCGCCTTCAAACTCATTATTCTCGGGTGGAACGTGAAGCGTAGTAATTTTGCAAGACGTTGATCCATGGTTGAAATTCGAAATGGCACATTCACCTAAGATATAATAATTGTCGGGAGTGAAAAGTTCACAAGTTATAAATATGAGTAGTGTTAGCATCTTAACTTATATTTGACGGTGATTTCGTTTTTGTGCTTGGTTTGGAACAAGTGAAAAGTCGGGGACGATGAATTTATCTTTTTGGGGCATTTTCAAGGTAGTTAAAGGCGAAAGCAACCTCAAAGGGACATGCCTTTCTCTAAAGCTAGAAGCGAGAAGCGACAAAAGCGAGCGCTTCAGTTAACTTTTTACCCTTTGTGCATATAATAATGTCTAGTATGAAAACAATGATTAAATAAAAATATAATTATCTTAAAATTTTCATTTTTAATATAAAAAGACACAAAGAGAAGTGTTATTCAAATACTTAAGCCTAAAGTCTCTACATTTTTTTTTTTTATTTTCGAAATAATCATCTGAGTTCTCATTTCTTATTTCTCCATCGTTTCCGAGATCCACTATATCATCTTCATCTACAGAATCCTCTTTGGATTCATCATAGAGTGTCGTACTTGTAGATGCTGATGCATTTCTTCTTGTATAATGCCGCCTTTTCTTTCTCCCCCACCCCCTTGCCCCCCCCCCCTTTTTTTTTTTCCCCTTTCCCCCTTTTTTTTAGGCACATTTACACCACTAGTACTAGCTTGGAAGGATCGTGGTAGGGCCAACGTAGAATAAAGAATGATAAGTGGAAGTGTGAAACGTGGGAAGAAAGAATTGTGTAATTAATAATTGTTAATAAGTGTTACTATTTATAATATTATACTAGGGTTACTTTTGTAATTATTTAACCTAATTTAGAAGATTAGGGCCGGCTGTACAACTTTATTAGCTAAAAAATTCAAAACTAGCCGTTATACAAAAAAGCGAGCGCGTTTTGATCGCTTTTCGGTCGCCTCACAACGCTTTTTCTCGCTTTAGTAAAACGCATTGCTTCTTTAGAACAAGTGAAAAGTGAAAAGTCGGGGACGATGAATTTATCTTTTTGAGGCATTTTAGGATTGAAATGTTTCTTGTTCTATGATCCCTAACGGTTATGAAAATAACGAAAGTCAAACATGTTAGTTAGTTGCTTAAAAGGAAGTATAAAAAATGAGAAAAAGGAAAAAATACAAAAATACGTGTGAGAATAAGTGTATATATTTAAAAATGGTAAAAACGGGGCTTTTCAAAACTATTGATTCTTTAATTCCCCTTAATGAACACTTAGCTACTTTTCGAGGTAATTAATCGAGAGGGATTGAGATTTTTTATTTTCTTAAGTGTTTACTTAAGGCATTGCGTGAGGACACGACAATAGTTTAGTATGGGGGATTTTGGTATGTGTTTAATTACACATACCTTTTGCCTATAAAAACGGACTTAAAAGACCAAAAACATACCAAAAATACATTGTATTTGTGTGTTTTGCATTTATATTGTGCAGGAAACGGATATCAACAAAAAGGACAAAACCGAGCACGGGAACGGAAAGAGCGTGAAAAAGACAAAGTCAACAAAGTTAAAAGTCAAAATCAATGACGGAGCCGAAACCGAAGAAATCTTAATGGGCCCACCCGCACCCATCTAATAGGCCGGGTCAGCCCATTAATCATTTATGTTTAAGACGTATAAGACTTAAGTCTTATAAAAACCCAAAACCCTTTTATAAATCCAAATCCATACCCGGCCCAAACTAAAAGCCCAAACCAAACCATTAACACCCTTAACCCTGTTAACCCATAAACCATTTACACCTTACACCGTTAGTCCTCAAGGACTAACATTGTTAGTCCAAAAGGACTAACGATGCAAACACATTACAAAAACAGGGCAAACGCCCGTTAAATTTCTATAACAAATCCCTTCCCGCCAACACTATTCCCCCATCGTTTTCCCCACCTCGACTACTGTTCCACCACGACAAACCCATCATTCTCTCAAAGCCCCACTCAAACCCACCTCTACAAACCTCCAATCCACCTTGGCAATCCTACAACCTCTCATTCGTCAAGGGTTCTGACCAAATCAATGGACATGATCATTCAAATTGGGCTCCAAGGCAATTCTATGGCTGGGATTTGTTCAAAGAAGCACAAAGAGGGTTTTTCAAGGGTTTATACTCACAAAGAAAGCACAAGAAGGAAGAAGACAAAGATTGAAGACCAAGTCCAAAACCTAATTCGAATTCTATAAATAGGGCCTTGTAAGCCTTTCATGGCAGTTAGTTTTTTTTAGTTTACTTTTCAGCTTATATTTAATGTTTTTAAGTTTAATGTATTTTTTAAAGCCTTGTACTGATTTTAAGTTTAATGAAAAATTTAAGTTAATGTTAAAGCTGTGTTTAAGTTAAATGCATTTTAAAACTGTTGTTTTTAAGCTCACATAAGCTCTTTTTAACTTACTTAAGGTGTTGACTTAAGCACTATAAGTTTTTCAATAACTTATAGTGCCTAAGTCCTTTTTACCTCAAAATTCACTCAAAAAGCTCAAGTTGGAAGATAAGTCAAACAGGGAAGGGCTATTAGGGGTTTGACTAGCTTGTTCGTGAACAAGCTAGAGCTGTAGAAAAACTCTTAAGAGCATTTGTACCCTTGTTTAAGCAAAGAGAATTGTAAGTCTTCACTTTTCTATTTTTAGCATTTACTGTTCATCTGCTTATTTCCTGCTTATTTATGCTTATTTATGCTTATTATTGTGTTATGTTAATGTTTGTTGCTTATTGGTAGTTTAAACATCATCTTTTTCATGAATCTGTCATAATTAGCTTATTACTGCTTATTGTTGTTTGCTTATTTATAAGTGCTTATTCATGTGCTTTTTATGCTTATTATTGCTTAATATTAACTGTTGTTTATCTGTTTTTCATAAACTTTGCTTAAATCGTTAGAATCCAAGTTTAAAATGTGTTTTGGAATTCTTAAAGGGGGTAGTGGTTTAAAATTTAAAGTGGGTCAAAATGAGTTAAAACTGTTTTGGATCTCCAATCCAACTTTGTCAAGATCTTTTAAGTTGTTTGAGTCGGTTTTTATAAGTCTTTTAAGTTTAAAATTTATTTTTAATATTTTTAGTAATCATGGCTTGAATCTGGTGGTTTTGAGTTTTATATTTTAGCTCACCTTCTTAGATCTTGTTTAGGTGTTTGAAAGTGTTGTTTTATGCATGTTTAAGTCTTAGAATGCAGTAGGAATTGTCTGTCAAAAGAGGGCATTTGTGAATTAAGTTTTTGTCCAAAATTGTCATAGTTTTCTTAGCTTTCTTTCTAAAGTAAAAATCCACTTTTTAAATACAAATTTAGATAAGTTAAAGTAGTTTTTAGATCTTGTAATCCCTTGCATAAGTAGTTGGTAGTGCTAATTTTATCTGTTTCAGCTTATTGTGTAGTTTTAACTTAATTTTCCAGCTTAAATTAGGTCTGCAATATAACTATTTGTCTTTTATGGAAAACCAAAAAGAGTGAATTTTGAAAACAGCCTTTTTCATAAGCAAATTTCATGGCCTATTTGAATTTCAAACCACTTTCTCTTTGTTGATTAGTGTACCTTATAGTACAAGCTTTAAGATCATATAAGCTATTAAGCCATAAGGATCCTTTAACTAGCCTAAAAATAAGCTAGAAAAGTATCCCTAGGACTGTTTGGTTACCAAATTTAGCCATATAGCTTATTGGCTTTTTAGAGCTTTCCAGCTTGTTTTCCTGGCTTATTTTTGTTTATCAGTGCTTATGTGTCTAGCTAGTTATTTGTCTTAGCTTATTTCCTTTTCCTTTTGCTTCTTAGTCCCAAATAGCCCTTAGTTTAGCCATTTAGTCAATTAGTTTAAAAAGTAAAAACTGTTAGCTTTTTCAGCTTATTCCTAGCTTATTTTCAGTTTTCATAAAAAGTCTTAGTTATATAAAGTGTTTATTTTCAAAATATAAAGCTTTTTCAAAAACACAATGTGCAAAATAAAAATACTTAGCCGTATGGGGAGGTCCAAGGTTTGAACTCGAGACCTCTACCCTAACTGCCAAGTATTTTAACACACACACCACACACTATCTCGCCCTTGGGTCTTTTGCGTTATAGCTTTGCAATATTTAATACTTAAGCTCATTTTTATTCCCATTTTGCATTAATAAGCCGTAGTTTTTTAACTTTTTAATAGCTTATCCGTTAAGCCAATTTTTAAGTTAGCATTTTTCTCACATTCCTCTTAGCTTAAAGTACTTTCTGTAATTTTTCTAGATTTTTATAAATTAGTTTACTATTTTTAATCATTTTATTTCATTAAAACCGTTTTTAATTCATATTAAATTAAATAAAAGTCAAAAAAATCTAATTCTTTTTTAGAAAATTTTCTTTTATCAAATAGGACTGTAGAAAATTAGATTTGCTTTCGTAGGGTTAAAATTTTAGATTTTGATTTTTTAAAGAACGGGATTGAATCCCGTTAACGTTTTTTTCGTGTTTTTAAGCTTAAATTGCTTTCGTTTTTGGTTTAGTTTCCTTAGTTCTTGCATTTTAGTCATTTAGGGTTTATTAAAAGTTAAAAAATCACTTTAGGATTAAATTTCATGTTTTAGGTTTTCGAGTCGCGTTTTTACGTTCCCGTTATCGTTTTAATTTCGTAGATGCTTACGTTTTAGGTTTAGTTTTCCTTTAATTGCTTTTTCCCGTAGATTTAGATAACTAAATCAAACTCTTGATTATTCAAGCATAAATTATCAAACCAAAACTCGATTTTCAAATTCATGCCTCGACGGGACACGACCGGGAAAGTTTTTTTAGGGTTTTTACTTTGGATAAAAGTGAATACTCTTTTAAAAAGCCTCTTGGATTTCTTATCATTGATATTTTTCCTTACTTATTTCATTTATATTATATATATTTATTATATATTATATATTTATATATATACTAAAGAATTAGCAAACAAGTCACCTTTTGGTATAGTAACGGTATTGCTAGGAAGAGGACCCGAACTCGAAGGTTTATTCATTTGAAAATAATTACTCAACATGTTCTCAAGTTTATTGTTTTGTTGCAACATCGTGGCCTGAAATTCGTTTTTCAACTCCGTTTTCATATTAGCGATTTGATTTCGCATAGCTTGCATGTCTCATTAACTTTCATGTAATTTACGAGTTCATTTGACGGAGCAGCTTGAGTTGGTGGAGTCGGAGCTTGGTAAGTCGAATTTCCTGGGTTGTAATTATTTCCTCGGTTTTGATTGTTGTGAACTGGTGTCAAACCGGGTGTTCGAACTTGGTGAGCTACACTTGGAGGACGGTGTCTAGCGTTTCCCTGATTATAGTTTACTGCGGCTGCAGAAACATACGCTTGAATATTATCTTGATATCCTGGGAAAGCGTTGCCATTGGTGGCAGGACACTGGTAGTAAGGATGTGGTCCTCCATAAGTAACACAACTCTCTTCAACCGCTTTAACGAAAGCTGAAGGAGGGGTTGTGTTTTTTAGAAGCAAAGCCTTAACGGCATCGGTGAGTGCAACAACATTGGGTGAAAGATCAGAGGTAGAAGTGTTCGTACTCACTTTAGCAACAACTGGTCTGTTTCATGAAGTGCGAACTTTAGACTTATTCTCGATAATTTTTAACACATCTTGAGAACTTCTTTCCAAAAGATTACCACCGGCGGCTGAATTCAAAGAATCTTGATCGGTTGGGTTTAGAGAATTGTGGAAAGTATCATGTTGATGCAATTCCGTAAAATCGTGATGTGGGCATGCACGAAGGAGATCTTTGAAACGATCCCACGTCTCATGAAACGGTTCATCAAAACGTTGTTGAAAGTTTGAGATTTCATTCCGGAGATTTGTTGTTTTTGAGGGTGGAAAGAAATTGTTAATAAACTTGGAAACAAGATCATCCCAAGTTGTTATAGAGCGAGGAGGTTCTTTCTCGAGCCAAATCCGGACTGGACCATCGATAGAAAATGGAAAAAGCATAAGCTTAATCGCTGAATCAGGCACATCTTTATACTTCATCGTAGAAGTAATCTTGTTAAACCAACGAATGTGAGCATGAGGATCTTCATCGTAGAAGACTATGTTTGAGCTCAAAATGCTCAGCGGGAATTATTGGTACAACGATTGCCTCCGCATTTCCCTCGGTGGGTGCACGGAGCAATTCTGCCATAGTACGTGTATCGGCCATCGTAACTACGGGTTTTTCTTCAACAATAGTCGGATCGACTTGTTGTTGGGAACGTTTTTTATTTCGACGTCTTCTGGGAGTTGTTGACGGTTCGACAACTGGACCTGAAGAACGAGTGCGCATGCACTAAAAACAAATCTTTATTAAAAATTAAACACAAAAATTCTTTTTGGCAACCGGAAGTCAATTTGCCCACGGTAGCTCTTTAGAAAAACTTGCAAAGGAGCGGAGGAGCGGGAAAGCGCGAAGCTATTAAAAACCTTCTCCTTTCGGGTCGAAGTTCGTTGGATCAACCCTCCTTATACCCCTCTTATAGCTTGTAATTCCAAAGGTGAGCCGATTATAACAAATGACAACTCGATTTCTTTTGTTGGTTTTTTATTTTTTTTACGCGACACAATGGTTGCTTTTGTTGTTTTTTAAAAATTTTTTGGTTTTTTTATATACTTTAGGGAAAGTATTTTTTTTGGTTTTTCTAATAAATCTACAAAAATAAATTGCGAAAAAATAAAATATTTTTGTATTTTTTATATTTTTATATAATATGAGAAAATATTCACAAATGAAAACGATAACTTCACGGGGAAGGGTCTTCAAACACTAATATTCAAACGTAAACACGATAATCGCACACACCTCCCCGGCAACGGCATTTGGCTTGGAGGAGCGTGTGCATGCATCTTCCTGGAAATTTCCTTCACTTACTTTATTGCCAATGATTGGCTATGATTGCCTCGAGATCCCCTTCCTAGTACCCAATCATGGCCAGCTTGATATATTTCAGATCCACCACTTACGGCTTAACACGCCACCTTTTGGAACATTCCCTCTGCCAAACTAATGATTGGCTCGGATCCCGAGCCAATCATTGGTACCTCGTACCTGCAACCTCGTACCACCTATGAAGAATACAAGTAATCTTTGATATGAAATGGGAAGGAACTTAGTGAGAGAAAGTGGAAGGATGGATGTATTCTAGAGAGAGAAAGTAAGAAACATATAATTCATTAGCAAAGTGAGAATACAAAACCAACCAACCAACACCCTCTCCAAAGCATGGAGAGGGTATTTATACATGAGATGTGGCCGGCCATGGACCTAGATAGGCTTTCCATGGGCCTTGGGCCATATTAGATTACTTTACTTGACATATGATTAACTACGGGCTAAGACTAATACATATTGGAAGTGACCGATACTTTTCTTGTTTCTAACAATCTCCCCCTAAGGGAGGTCACTCCAATTTACAAAACTTTAAACCTAGCATACTATGCTTCATCTTTAGTCTTCAGCTCGTAAACTTCATTTCTTGATTTACTCTTGTGAATATGTTGTAGTGATTAGTGACTTTGGGATCGAGCTTGTTCCTTTATCTTTAACTTGTATGTGAGAATGTGATCTTGAGCATCTTGAGATCATCAACCAAGCATAATCTCTTCGCCATCTTAATGAACTTTGCCATCTTGTGAAACTTGTGACTTTGGACCGACATGCTCATACCTTTCTTGATTTGTTGACTTGAAAAGCTTTAATGTTGCATCTTTCTTGAAATTCTTTAACTTTAACACTTCGTCACTTCGAGAAAGACGTTCGGTATCAGAGTGACGGAAACTTCTTTGAAATTCTTTGACTTTAATACTTTGTCACTTCAAGAAAGACGTACGGTATCAGAGTAGCGGAAGTCTTGAAACATGTACTTGAGCTTTCATGATGTCTTTATGTTTGTCGGTCTGGTATGAGCATGTGGCTATGAATCTTGTGAGTCAGCGGGAAACAGGTACCTTCACCACCATCTTTAAGTTTCCTGCAATAAAACAGTTAGCAATAAAGCGGGGGGACGAATATGGCTTTGTCATTCGCCCGTGTTTGGTTGGAGTAACCTTCGAATCCGTGAGGATCGACCTGTGATCAGGTAGATTCAATTTAAGAAGAATCTCCTTGACAGGATTTCCAGCTGAAGTATAGAATCTTTCTAACACATGTGTATTAGATTCATCAAACTCAGCATGTTCTCATTATCGGAACGTCTCAAAGCAGACAACACGATAAGAGTGAACCAGCGAGTTACTATCTCACCGATTGAAGTAAAAAATTGATTTGAAAATCAATCGACGTGTCACTTGCTAAAGTGGTTTTGTGACACATCGAGAGTGTTAATCATTTCAAAATTCATCATCAATCGTCAATTCATAACCTGGAACAAGTTTAATTCTTATAGAATCGCACCATCGTTTCTTTCCAGTTGTCACAAGTTTGATTCAGTATAGAATCACAGAAGTCACCTACCATGAGCATGTTTGATGTTGGCTCAAGCAGGATTTCCATCTTCACTGTGAATTATATCACTCGGATGTTTTGGCAAAATCACAAGGATAATGCGCAGGACTCTTTATATATATATTTCTCGTTATTCACATTGTGTGAGATAGCAAGCATAATTTTGACAAGTGTCCTAATGAGATTTATGGATGATCTCTTTTAGCTTTGACTTAACTTATGACTTTGCTTTTAGTGATCGGAGAGGAGCAGAATGCCACCTTTTCAATATCAACTAACTCGGAGTTGAGGAAAGTGATAGGAAATAGTGTAATCTCCGTAAGATTGAAACAAGTGTCTGTTGAGTGACATGACCTGTAGCTAGGGAGGGTTTTTGCCATAGCGTCATGCGGTCCAGATGTCTTCAATGTCAGACAAACACCTTTGTGTTTCTGGACAGTTTATGTATTGACCCGGTTTCTGCCTAAGTGTATGGAGGGCTTCTTTCTTTTCACCCTTTATCCTTACAATTCTTTTTCATTTTTCAACCTCTTTAGCGCTTACCGAGACTTCATAACTAACACCTTGTTGGGTTTATTCCAGTGCTAGCTTCATCTCAGTCGGCACTTTTCCCGATTCTCACTTTTTCTCATTTTGTATCACACCTAAGGACTTCTACACTAACTAGTGGATATCCCTGAGTAGATCCCTCCGGTTTTTGTTGGATCATGCAATTTGAATACCTATGTCTAACCACCTTATAACTCCATAAATTTAAGTACATGGTCGGTCTTTTGGGTATTCCATCACAATC